>CM043123.1:47049811-47206097 GCA_023701765.1 Hylyphantes graminicola
CAACTGCATTATAACAGACTGTCCAATCAGGGATCAACCTGGTCAAAAAATGCTGTAGCAAAACAATGCTAAATGTAGAAGAAAAGCTGTAGCAAAAAGTTAAGACAAATTAGTTGCTATTAATCAACGTCACGCCCAATTCAATCACTTGAATTTATAAAGTAATCAATCCTTTGTGTAGCAGTTAATTTGTTTTATGGCCATATACTTAACAATACATTGATACGGTTTTATGAATCAACGACAATGAAAATTTAAATAAATTAATAAAACTATACTATAAAAGTAATTTTAACTTTTTATAAACATTTATTGAATGCGAACTAATTACTTTTATTATGCTTTGGATTACCTTCAGATGCTATAAACATTTTTTTCGCCTGTCCCTCAATTTGAATGTATTAAAATCAAGTTTTTTTGTTTGAAATCCCCAACCTTTGTCTTTCAATTCAAATACATTATTAACATGATTCATACATTGTTATGGGGAAAAATCCAAGCACTTTCCAGAAAATTCAAGAACTAAAAATTTTAAACTAGCAAGCCTAAAATCTAAGTCCATTAAAAAAAAACCACCCCTACATATTGTTTAAAAATCAGAAAACCCCAGTATACAGGCGGAAGTAAGAATAAAAGGTTCTAAACACAAACAAAAAAGTATTTTAACATTTCCAAGGTGATCATCGACTCCACGGACATCATGACACCAGACATTTGGATCAGAAAAATATGGTCTGGTTTTCAGACTTGCTCCTGAACTCGGAGCTACAAAAGTACTAACCCGACAACCGGATAACAGGGAGAAGGCCCCAAAGGTTAACAGGGTGGTTTATAAAATAACGCTCCGACTAGTCGGAGTGATCTGTAGCTTGAATGAAAAAAAAAAAAAATAATCCAAATGCAACAAAATATGGAGGACACTTACTTATCAAGAAGGGGGAAAAGAATGGAACATAAAAAGATAAATAATAAAAAATAATCATAAAAAAAAATTCTCATAAACAAAAACAAACTTCGTCCTCTCGACCAGGGTTCAAATTACGAAGGCGTCGTCAATTACGGACAACACACAGCTAATTACGCCTCGTAAATTTAGAGCCCTGGTCAAGAAGACAGTTATTCTTTTTCGAAAAAGAATGGAATCCATAAAACAGAAAACTCAGTCCCTTGACCAAAGGGTTTCTATACTATCGAGGCAAAAGCCAATTTATGGCTAATTACGGCCAACACATCTAATTACGCCCTCGTAATTTAGAACCATGGTCAAGGGACGAGTTCGTTTTTATGGGGGGGGGGGGGGGGGGGGGGATTTTCCATTCCCCCCCACCCCCCCCCCCCCCCCACCCCCCGCCGACCCATCTTGAATAGTAATTGTCTCAAAAGGTTTTTTTTGCATTTGGATATACATTAAAGTTACAGACCCACTACCGAATAGCGAGCGTTATTCTATAACCACCCTGTAGATAAGACCTTCACTAAATGTTTTTGTGAATTGATAATTACATAAGATAATTTAACCCGGCAGCACTAAAACCACGCGCTAACTTACCATAGACTAAGAATCCATCTAAACCGAGAACTCAACTCTGATTGCCACGCCCCATAAAGTGTCGAACGGAAACTAATACACTATTAGATGATTGATTTTTGTGATTGGCATAAATTGAACTTTCCGATTTGCAAATCTGACTGTGTCTTCTTCGAAATGTACAGGGCGGTGGTTATAAAATAACGCTCCGCTATTTTCGGAGGTTTCCCTCAGCTTAAATGAATAATCCAAACCGCAAAAAAAAAATTGAGACACTTACTAATCAAGAAGGGGGAAGGGACCTAATCAAGAGAAAAAAAGAATAGAATCATAAAAAACAAACTCGTACACTTGACCAGGTTCTAAATTATGAGAGCCGTAACTGGGTTGTCGTTGGCCGTAATCTTAGCCATAACTGGCCTATGACTCGTAATTTAAAACCTTTGGTCAAGAAACGAGTTTCCGTTTTTATGATTACCATTCTTTTTAGAAAAAAAAAAGAACTTGTCTCTTGGACCAGGGTTCTAAATTACGAGCGCAATTTGACCATGTGCTAAAGCTCCTAAAGGAGGCCTAGAAAAATGCAGGCGTGAAATACCATTACATTAGTTTCTCTTAGACACAATTGGGGGAGTTAGTGTCTAAGAGTCAATTTTAATATAGAAAAATCCTTATAATGCTAAATCCAATCAGAGTTTGAGATCTAGAAGTGTATTTAAATCTATCTGGGGTCCATTAACCCCAGGCGTGTGGCTGGCCGGGTTTAAATATGTTTGCCTGATTATTAGAAGAAACCATTTTGGGCTATGAAAATAAGCCCCAAACCCCAAAACCTATTTTTCCACCCACATAATTTAGTAAATCGCCTACCTGTAATATTTTTTTAACTTGATTTTAATTCCTTATATTTATACGGTTCAGCAATTATATTAGCTTCCTCATTACTATATTATGTGTGCTCATATGGTAAAGTTTCTATGTGATGGCTCACAGTTTAAGTTTCACTTTCCGCTGATCCATCTGCCGCATGCGGCAGTGTTTGGCCGTAAGAGAAATTGATTTCCTGCAGATGCAGAATAGTGCCGTAGTGCAATGGTATTACGGAAGTACAGCTGTGAAATAAAAAAGTACCCACTAGTGATTATTTTGGCCGTTAGTCATCCCATAGAATCGGACCTTTTTGACATTGTGAACAATTAACAGTCTGAGTTAATTGCATGACACAAAATTTGCATAAGGGGCCATCTTCGTATTAAAAATTTTACTAACTTTAAAATTTCCAATAGCAACACCCCTTTTTGAATCCATATTTCAAATCTCTGACCTATGTTAATGCGAAATGCCAAATTTTGTTAGTTTTTAAGCATTATTAGAGGAGTGAGAGACGTGCAAAGTTTAGGTCCCATAATGTTAAATGAGTTGCACATAAAAAACTATCCCGATCTATAAATAATTAAGATTATGAAACGAATTTTTTACTGAAAAGAAATTATAATAACCCAAACAAAATGCATTCAATATTGGGGTATTTAAAACAATGTTTATATTTTTAAATAATTATATTAATTTTTTAAAAAAATATGAATAGAAACCCCTTAATATTTTTAAAGAAATAAATGTAAGACAAAAAGTTTAAGCGAAATCCCAATTTTTAAAATTTTTTTATTCATAATTTGATGAGTAAATCACAAAATACTTTTTAATTACCCTTTAGGGGACTGTGTATAAGATTACGTGTGTAATTGATAAATAAAGACGGCTTTGCATGCATGCTTGCTTGTCATTTTAGAGATGGTCCCCAAAAGGTCCACAAGTGATTCGATTGAATAACTCGTCAAATATTCATCCAAATGTAACAAAAACTTAGATTTAAGGGTTTTCAAGAGTGCTTAACATTTCTAAGTTGTTAAAATTGGCTATTGGAAATTTCAAAGATCGCAATATTTTTTATCGCGTTTTTAATATGAAGACGGCCCCTTATGCAAATTTTGTATCGTGCAATTAACTCAGAATGTTAATTGTACACAATCTCAAAAAGGTCCGATTCTATAGGGTGACTAACGGATGAAATAACCTCAAATGGGTAATTTTTTATTTCCACAGCTGTACCGTACGAGAAGCCACATATAACCAATTTTTTGTTCCGATTGACTTGCACTTGGACATTTTTTTAAAAAAAAACTACTGTATTTACACCAGATGTTAGAGGCTTATGGCACACATGTATATTGAAGTAGCATCTGTAAAAAATTTCAGGTAAATTAAAGTAAAACTTTTTATGCTAAAAGAGTTAGCGTTAACCCCTTCTTTTAGCCCTTTTTCTTAAAATAAATTATATTTAAATAAAAACAATTGCCTAAATAGCATTGTTCATTATATTTGAAATCACTATGCCAAATTTGGAAAAGATTAAAGTAATCGTAAAAATTTTAGAATTTTAGGTGAGTCACTATGCCTAGAGGCTGGTCAAGGATCAGTGGAATGGGCCTTTTGGTGGTTTTTCTGGTGTTGCTTTTGTTATGTTATGCTCGAACATTGCCACGATAAAAATCCTGTGTCTATTGGTTATTCAAGCGAAAATTTTGCTCTCTTTCTTCTTATTTTTTCTTAATTATCATTTTAGAATTAATAGTAATATTTATTTAAATTGAGTTTTAAAAAAACTGAAGTTATAAAGGTTACTCTAAAACAAAAAAAAATTCTAATTCTTTATTATAGTTAATTATCAAGCTACAGACATTTTAAATTCTATTTGAAAATTCGTGCATAAAAAAAGTTTTTTTTATCATTAAAAATGCCTTTCACATAAACTAATTACTTACTACTATTGACTAGTATTAAATTTTAGGTAATTTAAATATTGCAATGAGGTCGAAAATCCGAAATATCTATTTTGTGTTTTCTACGCGTGTTGAAGAAAGCCGATTCCAAAATGTGGTTTTGAACTTTGGGTCCGTCTGTCCTCAGTCATTTTGTGTGTCTGAAAATCGAACTAAAAGAGACCCAAATTTAAAATTTGGTACACGAAATCCTATCACCTGTTGGATGTCATAATAATCAATATTTATTAAAATTGAGTTTAAAAACAGAAAAAAAAACCCAGGAAGTTGGTTATTCTGAAACAAAAGAAAAATGATTCTAAGGGGCAATTGGAAGCTGCAAGGCCCATTTGCTTTGCCTAAATGGTAATCTGGCCTTTTGTGTGTTTCTTATTATATTGCTTAATTTATCAGTAAACTACTTTTCCTAAATATTGAATACAAGAATTTATCAGTAAACTGCTTTTTCGACTTGGTATTGGCGACAGAAAATATTTTTCTTACCCTAAATAAAAGTTAGCACTCATAATAAAAAATATTAAAGTGATTGTTTGAAAACATCGATAACAAATTGGTAGGCACCCGAAAAACTAAAATGTAATTCTACAGGAGAATAACAAAAGTGGTTTGCACTAATATTAATAAATAATGCATATAAACAAATAAATTTACACAAATAATTATATATAAATTTAGACAAATATTTTTTTTTTAAACAAATAAATCAGATAATTGCGCTTCTATGAAAGGGGGTTTCAGAAGTTGAATGGCACAAAGATAGTTACAGGCGAACTCGACCTTGGGGGGGGGGGGGGGGAGGAGGAGGGACGACGACTCTGACCCCATCACGCGCCTCTAGTCTGTATCATGGGGCATACGACTACAACAGGCTGCTGACAGTACAGGAAAGAAATTTCGCTGAAGTAACCAGTCTATTTACATTATGTTGTTTTTATATGTATAGTTGATAGTTGAGGTAATTTAGAGAAAATATGTTCTCTTGGGGGGGGGGGGGGAGGGTAATTATAAATACTTTTGTTGGAGTAAAATGTGTTGGATGCTTTGATATTACTCATTGTCGAGTAAATGGACAAATACTCAAATGTAGAATTAACGGTTTAACGGTGATGAAAATCTTTAAAGCTAATTTCTATAATAAATATACATTGAATCCCGAAAAAAAACAGGAAAAAAGCAACGGAAAAAAATCATTACTATAGAGAAATTCTTTTCTTATAATAGAGTTATAATGTTTAACCCTCTAATGCATGAATCTCTATTTTCATCCCAAAAAAATATATATGTATCTTTAATACTCACACATTATGGGAAAAATACTAATAAAAAATTTAACTGCATTAACATTTAAATAATTTCAATTTTTAAAATTTTTTCCATTTGACAAAAACCAACTGCAAAATTCCAATTTTGATAATAATGACTAGAAAACTACTTAAACTATTTCAAAATAACCCTTTTCAACTATGATTAATTTTTCAAAACAATTTATTAGTATTTAGTACTAATATTATTATTCTTTGAATACTGCCAAAAACGTAATTTCACAAAAGTTAATAACCTCACTCTTTAATTTTGAATACACTTTTACTACTGTCATCTATGAGGATTATTAGTAACTAAAACTTTAAAATGAAATGTAATAGATGAAAAAAAAACATATTTGTCTAGGAGGAGCTCTTATTTAATAGAAAAAAGTGGATTATGTTACTTGTTACCAAACGGTAACAGTATGCATTAGAGGGTTAAAGAAAGATTCCCGTGCGTCAGAACTAGCCATTTCTTCAATTGGTGTTTTTAATGATGCTTTTTCTGGTGTAGTAGGTGCTGAAGATGATGCTCTTTTTTATATTTTTCTTCTACATTAATTTAGCAAATTATGTTTTTCCCAACTATTATTCTGTTATTCCTTCTGCTCTATTCTAGCCATTATTCGAATGTAAAATGCCTAATATAAAATTCTTTAAAAATACACGGGTTTAATTAGTTATTAATTAATTTCTCATTTTAAGACGTTTGTTACTTGTACACAAAACAAATTAAATTTAAATACAAAAATTAATTAATTTAAATTAAAAAACGTAAAACAGTTCATCTTCTCCGAATTATAGAAAAAAAATTAAAAAATCTTTCAAACCGACAGTTTGTACTTGCTATTGAAATATTAATAAACTACATAAGGTAAAAACGTTATATCAATTAAATGCATTTTTAATAACAACGTGCAAAAAATTTCACTTTTTAATATAGTATTCTTTCAGAAATTGTTGCGAAAATGACACTTTACGTGCTTACGTCTCAGACAGTGCCGAAAGTGGGACTTTCGGCACTAGTGCGGTAAAGTAAATAAGCTTATCTGATTGGTAGAAAACAAAATGGTGTCATGAATATCTCCATGGAAACTAAATAGTCATGAAACTCATTTATTTCTATTAGTTCATTACTTTTGCATTTTCTATTATTTCCATGGAAACTACAAGTATTAGAAAAATTATTAAAGGAAATTTATTTAAATAAGACAAAAGTAAGAACACGAATTTCAAGGTTTTGCACGTTATTATAAAAAATATTGTAAGCAAGCACGAGCCAAATAATACTGTATTAACTCTAGTCATTATTTCACACGACCAACGGTCTCGTGAGATAAAAGCCACTCGCTTAAAAAAGTGATATTTTCGGCACTAGTTGCTTAAATAACTATTATTGCATATTAAATAACTTTCCATTACAACATTTAATTTATTTTATATGATAGTATAAACTACAAACTCATGTCAAAAAGGTTGCAATTTTAAGTATGATGTTTATTATTAATTAATATTAATTATGGTTTTTAATTGCCATTAAATTGAGTGTTTAGTAATTACCAGTGTATTTAATTAATAACTAATAAGAACGAGCTATTTCTTTGTTGGGAATCTAAATTATAAATTACCTTTAATAATAAATTAAGATATTAATTTGCAGTAAGCATTTTATAAATACTATTTTTCTAATTTTCATTAATTTCCTCCAAATAAAGTTTTGACACCCCCTGTAATTTCATTCTGGACCCGCCCCCGATTTGGTATATAAATACTACTATGAAATCCTCCTGTAAACCATAACAGAGTTTATCTTAGTCTGCCGCCTATAGGCAGCCGCCGAATGCACTGAAGTATTTTCAGTGCATTCGGCGAAGAAGCTTCAGAAGTATTTTCACGAAACAGGATCTTCTGCCTATCCCAGTCGAGCTCATTGACAAAATGCAAAAATCTAGGCCCGGGGATAAATCCCCGCGGATAAATCAAAAAATTATTCAAAATACTAAATATGTGATTTTTACAAAAAAAAAATATTTATGTCCAATCTACTCCTTCCGTTCTTTACAATGATACAACAAAATAGTAATCTTTTATTAAAATTGTGGTGGAAATCGACTTCCGAATAATCTCCATAGGAATAACATTACGATTTTCAAGATGTGAAATTCCAAGGGAGTCCTCTTAAGGTAGGCGAATACCCAAAATTTCCCAAAATTCTAAATATTTTACTATTGCTTTAATCTTTTCCAAATTTGGCATATTGATTTCAAATATAATGAATAATACTATTTAGGCATTTTTTTAAATTTAAATATAATTTATTTATTTTAAACAGTGTTTTTCTTCTAAAGAAAGAGGTTTACGCTAACAAGTCTACCACATTGAATTTTCATCCTATAAACATTAATTATGTGTTAAATTCTTCGTTTTGAACTGATGCATGCAATGACCCTCTAGAGTTGCATACAAATTACAAGAAAAGAAGTTATTAAGAAAAATGTTATAAATTAACCACAAAAAAAGGATTTTTTTAGATTAACTTACACTTGGACATTTTTTAAAAAAAAAAACATATATTTACACCGGATGTTAGAGGTGTACAGATATATATTGAAATAGCATCTGTAAACAATTTCAGGTAAATTAATGTAAAACTTTTTATGCTAGAAGTGTTGGCGCAAACCCCTTTTTTTAGGTGAAAAACACCGTTTAAAATAAATCAATTATATTTAAATAAAAAAAATGCCTAAATAGCATTGCTCATTATATTTGAAATCGCTATGCCAAATTTGGAAAAGATTAAAGTAATAGTAAAAATTTTAGAATTTTGGGTATTCGCCTACCTTAACGCATTAGGAACTATGCCAACGGCAATGTTATTCCAACGTCACGTTACGCGGCAACTAAAATCTCAGGAAATGGGATCAAGTAGTGCTATATTTGAATTAAAAAATAGGCATAAATTTTAATTTTAACTTCATTGTTTGTAAATATGACATGGCGTCTTAATATAAATTATCTTTTCTGATAAGACGTTTTTTTTTCGATTTCTATGCTCGTAAGAAAGTATTCGAAAATCACACCTCCCAGATATTTTTTAAGTAAAGAAATAGGTATTGGTTAGTTACATGATTGGGGTTCTAAATTACGACTCCCATCGCCAAAGCACTGGTGTAGCACCATTTAGTACACGTTACAGTACAGTTAATGGACGTTATAAATATGCTCCAAAGTCGAAACAGAGCGTACGATGCCACAATTAAAAGTTGTGTTGGGTGCCTACTCAGGCGTCGACTAGCCACATGTTGTGGTTCTAAATTACGACTCCCGTAGAAAATAGCCCACTTGTAGCTCTAGTGCGATGATACCCAACTAAGCACCTGGAACTGGTTTTTCAAAGGACCGGTTTTTAGTTATTTTTTAACTGGTCCCGGTTGAAACCGAAGATAAAAAAAAGGTTGTACCGAGAAGCAGTTTTAAAAACGCAAATCCCGAGAATGCACATTCGTGGTCCGACGCAATCTATTATGGAATGAACAGTCTGACTTGTCTGCAGGATTTGATGATCGGACTGATGGAAATATTTGCACACTTTTCGCTCAAAAAATGTCTTTTTTTCTGCTCTAATATATTGTTTTCTTTTGCAGGGGTACAGTAGTCCAGCAATTTAATACCTTTTATCATGGGCTTTCTGCAACCGTTCAGAAAGTTTGAAAATACATGGATGTCTTAATCTTTCCCATGCAGAAAATGAGCTTTATTCATCTTTTCGATACAAAGATTCATTTGTCTGAACTACTCAAACAGTTTTGTAAATGAATCAAATTCAAGGCTGAAAAGTTACCAAGACCCTGTTTTACATTGACCTATTGTACTGTTAATAAAACTAACAAGTTTCATCTCCTTACGCTTATGGTAATATTTTTTTAATAAACATTGTGCTCACCTTTATAAACTTTTTTGTACTTTGTTCCTTACATATTGCTCTTTGATTTATACTGAGGATATTTCAAAATATTAAAAAATACATTGACAGTGATTTTTTAAAAATATGTATTGAAAAATACAAAAATATTCCGAATTAAAGTTATATAATTTTTCTTGAGCAGATATATTAAAAATTCCTCAGTTTAAATCAAAGAGCTATTAATGGGGAGGAAATAACAAAACAAAATATGCTGATATCTTTTGTAGTACCTGAGAAAAATGTTCGCAGTTGTTGAAAAACTTTATACTTCAGGAAACGCAGAAGAAAAGTAAGGTTTAGGTAAGAACTGGCATTAAAAGAGTCTCAAAAATGCTTATAAAAGAAAACTACTACACAGAAATTGATAATCTTAGTCTTAAACTAAAGCCTAATATGTATAAGCAAAATAGAGGAATGTTTAGTTTGAATGGCGCGAGGGCATCTAACGCCATAAGCAAAATCGAAAAATAAATATATCGCCCAAATTTTCACCTTTATAAGCTCGCTTTAATTTTGCTCTACCGTAAAATCACCCCATAGTAGCCCTAAAATCACCCCTATTCTAGCGAAATATTGCAGCAATTCTGACAGTAAAGTTGCCTTTAAAAATCACCCCAATTCAACCCTAAAATCGTGCAATTCAAGGTCTTAAAACACGCTGTTTCTAGCCCTCTATTATAGCCCAAAATGTAACCTATTATAGCCCTAAATTGCACCTATTTAATCGCATCCCTACTAGCCATCAACCATATTCTAAAATCCCCCCCATAATAACCCATATTCTAATTTCTAAATAACCCTTAAACCACCTAACCTTGCCTGATTGCCAATATTCTAGCCTCAAAATCACCCATATCCAAGCCCTAAGCCTCCCAAGCACTTCTACCCATATTCTAGCATTTTTTTTTTAAAGCTTACCACTAACAGTAAAATAAACCTAATTCTAGCCTCAAAATACCCAATACTATTCCTAAAATCACCCATATTCTAGCCAAAAATTAAACCTTTTTCAAATCGAATTCGGCTCTAATCCAAAAACACACCCTTATACTATCCCTAAAAAAATCACCCAATTGCCTTAGGACCTAGCCTTTTCTTGCCCTTAAATCAACCCTATCCTACTTCTAAATTATCCCTGAAGTCCAAAATTGATTTTTTAACCCACAATTGCAACTTTTTTAAAGCTCAAATTAACGGTAAAATCACCCTACACTAGCCCTAAATTGCATCTGTTCTGACCGTAAAGTTCTCTCCGAAGTAGGCCGAAAATCACCCAAAATCCCCCCTATTCAAGCCTTAAGGGGTCATAGGAGTCTTAAAAATGTGCAAAAAAGTTACTACAAAGCATAGTTTGATCTTTCGTGTAATTTTTTAACTACCGTCAAAGCGGGTAACTTTGGCCACGGAGGGTAACTTTGGCCACGCGTCGGAAAAAGATTTGTTTCTTAATTTCTCTTCATAAAATGATCTCATCTTAAATTGTTTTGCATTTTTGGAAAGGTGGAAACATCGCCTTTCATGTCATGTAAAAAAAATTCTCCTTCTAATTCTGGCAATACTACAAATGCTGTTTTCATTCTTACGAGCATAAAATTACAAATATCTATCTCTTCCAACTTTTGTCTTGAACACTTAAAAAAATATTGAAAATATTTAAATAAAGCACTCTATTCGGTTCTTTTATTTATGGGGAAGAATATTACACCATTTGTTTTATTCTAAGTTGAATACTTTTTATGCTGTATTTAAATATTGGTAATTGGGAAGCTTTTGCCGATGAATGCGGGTAACTTCGGCCATAGATGTAAATATTTCTTTATGGAACTTTGCACTTTAAAAAATGTATGTAAAAGTGTATTCTGTTTAACTATTTTTGAAAAATTCTTACTTTTATGATTACTTATTTTTTAGATAAATAGAATGCAAGACACGTATACCGCACTCAAAATCGCAAATGTCGAAAGGTAAAAATTTTCGGATTCCTAATTATGAATATATTATTTTTCCTCTTTTATAATAAAATCGTTTGCTTTTTATAAATATATTTGTTATTAAATATTGCTTCAAAAAAGTTCTTTTTCCCTTATTAAAATAGAAGTTTGTTTTTCTTTTAAGCGACAAACAATACTGGTATTCATCGTGTAATGCCATTCCACGATGCACTGCAGTGTAAATGTTAAGTTATATACCATTTTTAATAACTATATGTCTTATAACTTTGCTATTTTTAGGTTAAAAGTTTTAATATTGCTATTTCATTCGTTAACATAGCCTTTAAGGATGTTAAAAAGTATGTTTCTGATGTATTTCATGGGTGGCCAAAGTTACCCGCCCGGCTCCTAACAGTGTCCTAATTATTTTTTTAATTAATATAAATTTTTTATTACTTTGTTCGCCCCAATTTGGATATTTCGATGAGTTGTTAGTAAGACGCTCCCGTCGAGCAACAAAGTTCTAAAGTCGATCTCCGATTTCGCCCCTTGGACTATTTTCGATGTGTGTAAAAAGACGCTCCGCGTCGAGGCTACAAAGTTCTAAGTCGATCTCCGATCTCCGATAAAATTCAACAAAAATGCTTGAAAATTATTCCTAAAAGTACAATACTTAGAATGCATAATGATTTTTAAGTGTTTAAATCGTTTTTGTAGTTAAATTTTTCTTCTTTTGTAAAAAAAACTATGATTTTGGCCAAAGTTACCCGCACTGACGGTACTCAATATATAAGTATAATTTTTTTATATGCAATTCTACAAGATTTATTTATTATAAAACAAATTTTAAAATTTATGAAACTTTAGCCAAAACTGAAATAAATAATAACAAACATAACACTATTGGAACACATTGTGATTAGGCTTGCGCGGCAAATTTTGAGGTCAAAATTGAAGACATGACCAAGAAAATGACTTTATATTGTACAAATATGTACAAAGACTTATACCTAAATTCTAAGCTCAATTTTAATTAGAAAATATTTTTAAAAATATTTCAAATCAAAATTTTTAAAATTTTAATTAAATTTTTTAGAAAAAAAGTTCTTAAAATAATTTCTAATAAAAATTGAGCTGAGAATTTAGGTATAAGTCTTTGTTTGTACATATTTGTACAATATAAAGTCATTTTCTTGGTCATTTCTTCAATTTTGACCTCAAAATTTGCCGCGCAAGCCTAATCACAATGTGTTAAAATAGCTTCATGTTTAATATCATTTATTTTAGTTTTGGCTAAAGTTTCATAAATTTTAAAATTTGTTTTATAATAAATAAATCTTGTAGAATTGCATATAAAAAAAATTATACTTATATGTTGAGTAGTTAAAAAATTACATGAAAGATCAAACTATGCTTTGTAGTACCTTCTTTGCAAATTTTTAAGACTCCTATGACCCCCTTAAAAACAATACTGTTTATGTGCCTAAGCTAAGCTAGTATTCCGAACTTTACAGGGATGACTTTAGAGCAGTTCATAGTGGTATTTTAAGACTCCTATGACCCCTTAAAAACAATACTGTTTATGTGCCTAAGCTAAGCTAGTATTCCGAAGTTTTCAGGGATGACTTTAGAGCAGTTCATAGCGATATCACATCTCGGTAATTATAAATAGAAATATAATATATTAGTACGAGCAAACCAGAAAAGAAATTGTTTCCTGAAAGATCGTAAGATTTACAAAATAAATACAATGTATTAAACAAATAAAAAAATTAAATGAAAGAGAAATAACCAAACAACACAAAAAAATCCCAGAACATCGTCTCGGCTGGCAAAAGAGTACCGGAAGCAGTATTCGTTAGTCTCTGATTACAATCGAATCCTCTTTATCTTGTGATAATGAAATCTTGCCCCCAGAAAGAGAAACGTATCCCTTTTTTAAATCGCCAGACGTATCATTTGGCGAAAATTTGTAACGCCACCTGATGAGTCAGAATCAAAATAAAGTTGGCTAATAGATCCTCTTAATCGGGAATGTTCAAGCAAGTAATTTATCAGATTAAATGATGATAATGTTACCATGACAATACCCTGCTTCATATTGAAATATTGTGCTGTATTCGCTTGCTTACTTTAAGAATAAAATATAAATGAATCGGTTATTTTGTTAATTGCTGCTCAACCTTCCCTTTCAAACCCCAATTTTTAATATTTTATTCTAAAAATCAAACATTTGTGAAATAGACTCTTCAGTAAATACACTAAGTCCAACACCATTAACTGACTACATTACCTATACGGTCCATCGGGACCAGACTGTAGAAACTCCCTCCCGTTTCTTCCGATCCCCGTATGTGGGGGTAGCTTTCTTTCCCCCTTGTGGGGGAGGTTTGTGTGCCCGGATGGACGCCGGGCAGATAGGATGCTGAGAGACCTCAGAAGAGGTACTCATTTGTTTTGCTCTATGTTTTGAAAGAATAAAGAAATTAAGGAGACAACAATCTAGCATTTTTCAAGGTGTCTCAACCCACGACTGAGAAGAACCAGATACCTTAAAATAAGAAGGTAAGATTACATTTATTTGAAATGGAAGATCTTGATAAATCAAAAAAGAAACGCACTAAATTAAGACAAGCGAAGACAAGACTCATAAATAAATTGGAACCTCTTCTTAAAGCTGAGTTAAGTGATGATACTGTAGAACAGTTAGAAAAAATTAAAGTCTTGTTACAGGAAAAATTAAATTCGCTAAAAGAGCTTAATTTAGAAGTTGAAAGATGGCTGATATTTACTGGAAAGTATTTTTGGGATGTGAGAATTTGGGAGGTAATTTGACTCTTATCGATACTCTCTTTGGACACTGTGTACAGGGTCATATGGAAAAAACAAAGGGCTCTGTTTGTCAGGTAAATTTAACGTCCGTATTTCCCTTTAATTCCTTAGAAAAGGAATTAGATGAACAGTTAAAACACTTCTGGTCTTTGGATAGTATGGGAATAATAGACCAAGGTGGTAAAGATGATCAAAATATTCAAATAATGGAAAAGTTTGAGAAAAACACTGTTTTCAGGGAGGGGCGCTATGAAACTAAACTTCTTTGGAAGAAAAAAGGCCCTATCTTAGAAAATGGCTTTGATATTGCTGAAAAAATGTTTAATAGCCTCAGTAAAAGGCTTATGCGTGATAAAAAGCTCTTGAATGATTATCAGTTAATTTTAAGGGAACAGTTCAGAGAGGGAATGATTGAGAATTGCTCGCAAGACGTTAAAGAAAATTCCTCTTACCTCCCACATTCTCCCGTGATTTGTCCGGATAAGGTTTCCAGTAAAGTCAGAATTGTGTACGATGGGTAAGGGTAAAAATGGGGTATCACTTAATGATCGTCTGCTTGCTTGTAGGTCCAAATTTGAACCCGAATATTTTAGATGTGATCTTGAAATTCCGACAGCATAAAATTGCCTTTTGTGCTGACTTGAAGATGGCATATTTGCAGGTAGGTATCGCAGAAGAGGACAGAGATTACTTGCGTTTTCTCTGGTTTAATGACGATGCCAATGATAATAAAACATGGAAAACTTATCGTTTTACGCGTAACCCCTTTGGCTTGAGGTGTAGCTCATTCATTCTTTCGGCAACTGTTAAGTTGCATATTAAACAATTAGAGAGGGATCAAAAAGAGACATTTGACATGATTAATGACCATCTCTATGTTGATGATTTGTTTATGGCGCCAAAGATGTTAAATCAGCCTATGAGCTGTCATCTAATGCCGTAAATGTCTTAAAAGACGCTAAAATGAACTCGCATAAATTCCAAACTAATTCCCAGGACCTTAGTCAATTATGGGCTGAAAATGGGATTGTGAGAAAGTTGAACAATGATGAAAGCTCCTAAAGGTGTTAGGGATTAAATGGAATAATATAAATGACTTACTGCAGCTGGAAATTCAATCTTTGATCGAAAGTATTAAAAATCTTAAAAACACTAAGCGTTGTGTAATTCAGACTGCGGCTAAAATTTACGACCCAGTTGGTTTTTTGTCCCCCTTTTCTGTTAGGATAAAATGTCTTTTTCAAGAGTTATGGGAAATGGGATTAGGTTGGGATGATGAACTTCCCCAGGAACCAAAAACTAAATGGGATTAGTGGTGTAGCGAAATCAACGAGCTAGCCAATTTTTCGATCCCAAGATTGTACTTTCAAGATGGTAACCAAGATGATGTCCAGCTGCATATTTTCCCCGATGCCAATCCAAGTTGTTACGGTGCAGTGGCCTATTTTCGAACTGAACTTGATGGACATTACGATACCAGCTTTGTGATGTCGAAAACTAGAGTCAGTCCTTTGAAGATCAAACTTGCCCTTCCTCGTCTCGAATTGATGGGAACGCTAATCGCTTCAAGAATGGCTCGTTACTTAGCAGACTCGTTCCAGCTGGAAGACGAGAGAGTCTACTTATGGTCGGATTCAACTATAGCCTTGCATTGGATCAAGAGCGTTGCAAGGGAGTGGAAGCCTTTTGTATCCAACAGAGTGACGGAAATACATTCTCTCATCGATCCTAAATGTTGGCATTTTTGCCCAGGAAAAAGTAACCCTGCAGACAAACTCACGAAGCCAGACTCGGCAGTGAAGCTAATACAAGATGAAGTTTGGTTCAACGGTGCGACATTCCTAAGACTGCCAGAAGAACAATGGCCTCCCAGTCTCATACTTCCAATCAATGAAGAAACGGTGACGTCAGAAAAGAAGCCATGTGTGATAGTGTCTCTCGTAAAGTGCAACCAAGAATCTGTGTTGCGAACTGAAAATTACAGTTCACTACAAAAGTTACATAGAGTCATAGCCTGGGTCCTGAGGTACCTCTACAATTCAAGACAAGCCAACTCCAAGAGAAGAGGACCACTCACGAGTGATGAAATCTCCAGCGCTGAAGGACTATGGGTGAAGAAGACACAACAACAGAATTTCACTCGTGAATACGAGCGACTATGAAACGGGAAGAAGCTTGACGCCGACTCCTCCATTCTGTCACTGAACCCTTTCCTTGACGATGCCGGAATAATGCGCATTGGAGGAAGATTGCAGCATTCGACCTTCAATTATTCCGAGAGACATCCAGCTATACTACCAGCTAAGAGCAGGAATACAGAGCTCGTAATAAACTCTCGACCTATCACCTACGTATACAGTGACTCTGATGAGCCCTTCTCCTGCTCATTTCCTAGTTGGTAAGCGCCTAACTAGTATGCCTAGTACCTTGATCCGAACTCTGGACTTCACTAGTACAAAACCTGTTTTGGTCAAGAGATACAACTATCGTGAAAGACTAATAAACAATTTCTGGAGTAGGTGGAAAAAAGAATACATAATGAACTGAAAATCCATTAACTCTATTGTTCCAGTGAAAAAATCTGTTGATTTCAATGTAAATGATATTGTGCTAGTGAGTGATGCAGGTACCGAGAAAGTTGTGGGAAGTAGGGTAGATTGTTGAGGTTATATCCTGGACGTGATGGTAGATACGTGCTTGTTCTGTAAAGACAGCAAAAGGTTAAAAAGACGACCAATTCAATTGCTATGTCATTTAGAGATATCCCAATAAGTAAAATGATAAAAAAAATATATAATTGTCATTTAAAATCTATGTTAATTAGAAATTTGATATTGTGTAGTTACAATTTGAATGTTTAATTATAATTCGTTGAATTGTTATTTGATATTGTTTAGTTATGATTTGATTGAACTAATTATGTATAATTATTTGATATTGTGCAATCAAAAATTCATTGAATTAATTGTTATTTGATATCTGATATTGTACAATCATAATGAAAGAATAGGTATTTGCTGAAAAGGTGTAAGTATTTGCTTAAAGGTATAAGTATGTGATGAAAAATATTTCATCGCGGGGGAGTATGTAGAAACTCCCTCCCGTTTCTTCCGATCCCCGTATGTGGGGGTAGCTTTCTTTCCCCCTTGTGGGGGAGGTTTGTGTGCCCGGATGGACGCTGGGCAGATAGGATGCTGAGAGACCTCAGAAGAGGTACTCATTTGTTTTGCTCTATGTTTTGAAAGAATAAAGAAATTAAGGAGACAACAATCTAGCATTTTTCACACATAAGAAATAAGTAAAAATTACAAAATAAAAATAAGATAAACAATCGACGATTAAAAAATACTCATTTATTATGTATGGGATTTCCGTCTAAACTGCATGTTGAATATCATACTTTTGTCGAACTAAAAGTATTTTATGTTTACATAGCAGTAAAAGAAAAATCTCTCATCCTAAAAGCAAAATTAGTAATTAAATTGTCCTTAATTAAGCATAACGGCATGGATTTATAGGGATTTCATACCTCGGCCTTTGTAGGCATTTTTACCCTGTCGGGTTGTCGAATTCTGAAGTCGGGATTACGTCCGGGACTCACATAGCGTATAACGTGTTGTCAAGCTTGCGTTGTGTCCGTCTTGTCTGGCTGCCACAACATTCCAAATATTTTGAATCCACTTTGAATTAAGGTGGACGAAAGAGGAAGGGTTGCCAGTCCAAGGACTTTGGCGAAAAGAGGGGATTGTTGGCCTTGTTCGATTGTGAATAATGTATCACACTAGAACTACACATCAGTTATCGGCGATAGAGGATTGTTGCTATTGTTATGTATAAACTGTACTTGAGCTGTGCTGCTGAGTGACTCTGAGTGCAGTGCTGGTTCGGAGTGTGAACACTAACTACAACTTTCTTAGACTACTATTTGGAAAAACACTAACTACAACTTTTTTTAAGAGAAACGGGGCGTTGACTGGAGTGCCGGGAATCGGCAGATGCACAGACAATCATTGTAAACAGACATTCCAATCGGAATTTTTTTTGAGAGAGTGACGTCACCAGCCACCCAGCAGATTAATTTCGAACTAATGATGACGTGCCTGGTTAAAACTGCGCGCGACTCCAAGGTGCGCGCGCAACTTGTACTAATTATGCTCAAACTTGGATAAATGAATGCGCGCTTGCGCGCTACTTTTGAAATCTATTGCGGAGAAGAAGAAAATTGCGACTCGAGAGAGGCCTGGAGAAAAATGTTTTTGTTGCGTTCTTTTCTCGTCAAAACACATATTTTTTTATTTATTTAATGAAATTATTTTATGTTCCCAAGGATATTGATAGGTAAGTGTTTTAAATATTTTATTTATTCAAATATTCTTGTAAGTTTTCTTTCATCAGCGCTAAATGCTCGATCACTTAAGAAGGATTGGTCATTTTTGTATTGAAAATTATTGATATATGTAGCTTAACATACCTAAAGCATCTGGGTTTTTTTTAGTCTTCGGTAATTATTTTTTATTTAAAATTATTTAAACGTTATTAACTACTAAATGAGTTGCACTTTTTTTCGTGTAACTTTATTAAATAAGTTAAGATATATGTAGAGTTAAAATATTATTGTTGTTAGTTTTTAAAACTATGTTTTAAACAAATAACCTAACTGATGACCTATAAACGGCCCGTGCAGCTTAAAATGTTCATTGAATGTAACGGTGTAGAGGGAGTGCACATTAAATATGATAGATGCAATATGGTTGTGTTGGGTGCCTACTCAGGTGCTCCCTAATGATCCCTTCTAAATATATTATATGAATGGACCAGTTACCACCAGATTTGTAGGAATTTTTACTCCCAAAATAATAAATTTTTTAGGCAGGATAAATTTACAGTTTCCAAAAATCATTAGATAAAAATCATTAGATAAATTTCATTAAATTGTTTACTTTTTAATTTATGTCAAATGTTACGTGTTTTAGTACCTAATTATTCTTTAAATTTTTTTTAAAAAATTTGGTTTAGCTGTATAGTTAGAGCTGATATTACCATGCAATAAGCACTTTTTGATTCAAAACTTACTATTTCATTTCACTAAAAAATAATTTGATATATTGGCTATTAAAATTTAAGGTCTAACAATATATATTGTAAATTAATTGCTTCGCTTTAGAGCATTTAAAAAATTTTGTGGATTTTTATTCATAATTTTGATGTGTTGTGTTTAAAAATGCTTTTTCTTCATAGGATGAAGAAATAGTTGAGCTTATTTGTGTGAAAACTCATTCCATAACCTCCATCTCCAAAGGGCCAATTAACAAATGATTTGTTGGAACACCTACTCAAGTGCACCTACTTCGCCAATTATTCCTTGAATTGTACAAAATTACTTGCATGCCTCTCCTTATATATAAGTTTATTTTTAAATATATTACTCTGAGTAAAAAATTTAGCATACAGTGTAGGTACCTACGAATAAAATTTTGCTTTATATTACTAAGCTGAATATAAAAATACTTAAAAGATATTTTGGTTTTATGATGTTCTTCTAGAATTGAGATGTTGTTAACATATGTTTTTTTAGTTGACTTTTTTTTGGATGGGTAGTTATTTTTTTTTATTTGGTTATTATTTTTTAAAATATATCTCACTTTATTTTAAAAAATAAATATTTTGCATTTGTTTTCTTACATTGTATAAGTTTGTGATTACAAAAGTGCCGCAATACATTTACTAATGATTAAACAATGTTTTGATACATTTATCAGAAATTATGCCTTTTTCCGTAAAGAACTTGTAGGCTGTAAATTATTCATATTTCCCCCCCCCTTAATCATTGGATTATTTAGAGAAATGGAGTTATTTTTACTTGCTCTAGAAGCAAACTCTAATTTATTTGAGAAAAAAACATTTTATAATCAGACACTTTATTTGTAATAACATTATTTCTAGCTTCTTGTATGTTCTGATATTATACAAACTATAATTGGCTGTGTTAAAGAATAATAAGCAAAGAAAATATTAATGTTTTTGTAACAAGGAAAAGCCTACTGAAGGAAAAACTACTATATTTACCATTTCAAAACTTGTAAACACCGAATTCAAAACTTGTAAATGCTTTATTAACTTTAAAACTTGATTATTAATTGCAAATTTATCTACATACTTATTATTTTGAGATGCGGTCTCATTATTACTAATTCCTTTCTGATGAAAAACATATTCTAATATTATTTGGAAAAGTTAAATTGAAATGATTAATATATATATATATGCCTGAAATTGATATTTATTATTTTTAATACAAAAAACCCTTTTACATATGTAAAATTTGGAATTGTAAATTAAAGGTTTAAAATTCTTTTTCATTGTTTTGTGGTAATTTCTGTTTGCATATTTATTTAAATTTTATAATTTTTTTTTATCATATATAAAATATTATAACAGTAGTTATCATATATTTCAGTAAATATATAAATAATATATTCACTTTTTAAATTAAATAACAAGGCTTGTTTCATGTGGGAACTAGCAGCTCCACAGTCTTGTTTTCATTTTTCTCGAATTACTTTTGCATTCTATTTGCTTTGGTATTCCAAATAGAATTATCTAAGAATATTATAGTTGTTATATATTTAAACCAATTGTTCCAACTTCTTTTGATGCAAGTTTTCATTGTTAAATTATTAAAAAAACCAACAGCACAGCAAGAAGTTGTAATTTTAAAATATAACAACTAAATTAAATTATTCTTAGAAAACTCAATTTCAAAAAAAAAAAAAAAAAAAAAAAGTAATTCGAGAAAAGTGCAAACTAGACCGCGGAGCTCTTGCCAGATCCCAAAAACAAGCCCATTAATATAATGGTTTCTGGCTGCCTATTTCTAGCCTCCATTCTGAGCTTTTCCACAGTCAATAACGCCTCGTAATTTAAAACCCTGGTCTAGTGCCGCAGTCTATTAAGAAAAGCGAAAATTACACGAGTTACAAAACGTTTATAGCTGTGTTAAAATCCACTTTTGGAGGTAAAAAATAAGCAGTTAGAAACGTTCCAAACTAGGCAAAAAAGTAACAATTTTCCTCACTGGACTGAGGTTTTAAATTACGAAGCGTTATTAGCTACGTTAAAGCTCCTAAAGGGCTAAAAACAGGCAGCCAAAAAACGACTATACTTGTAGCGCCCCTACCAGATTAATTCGTTACTACGCCAGGGGGGTGGAGACTTTTCGCCTCATTCACCTACGTAAATGCGCAGTCTGTTTAGATTCTTGTCTGTGGATTTTTGCTGGTGCAAGGCGAGCGGAAGAAAAAGACTGATCCAGTGTTCGTAAAGAAGGTTTTTCCCATGGTGTACTGCTTTTAGGGAAGGCTGTGGTGTTTTGTGAATGTTGAAAGTGTTTATGAAAATAATGTGGTTGCTGGGGTACAGTTAGAGGGAAAGTTGTGCTCACAGACAATAATCGTAAACAGACAGTCCAATCTGAATTTTTTTTTGAGAGAGTGACGTCACCAGCCATCCAGCGGATTAATTTCGAACTAATGATGACGTCACTGGTTAAAACTGCGCGCGACTCCAAGGTGCGCGCGCAACTTGTACTAATTATGCTCAAACTTGGATAAATGAATGCGCGCTTGCGCGCTACTTTTGAAATGGATTGCGGAGAAGAAGAAAATTGCGACTCGAGAGAGGCCTGGAGAAAAATATTTTTGTTGCGTTCTTTTCTCGTCAAAACACATATTTTTTATTTATTTAATGAAATTCTTTTATGTTCCCAAGGATATTGATAGGTAAGTGTGTTAAATATTTTATTTATTCAAATATTCTTGTAAATTTTCTTTCATCAGCGCTAAATGCTCGATCACTTAAGAAGGATTGGTAATTTTTGTACTGAAAATTATTGATATGTGTAGCTTAACATACCTAAAGCATCTGTTTTTTTTTAGTCGTCGGTAATTATTTTTGTATTTAAAATAATTAAACGTTATTAACTATTAAATGAGTTGCACTTTTTTTCGTGTAACTTTATTAAATAAGTTAAGATATATGTAGAGTTAAAATATTATTGTTGTTAGTTTTTAAAACTATGTTTTTAACAAATAACCCAACTGATGACCTATAAACGGCCCGTGCAGCTTAAAATGTTCATTGAATGTAACGGTGTAGAGGGAGTGTACATTAAATATGATAGATGCAATATGGTTGTGTTGGGTGCCTACTCAGGTGCTCCCTAATGATCCCTTCTAAATATATAGGAATGAACCAGTTACCACCAGATTTGTAGGAATTTTTACTCCCAAAATAATAAATTTTTTAGGCAGGATAATTTTACAGTTTCCAAAAATCATTAGATAAAAATCATTAGATACATTTCATTAAATTGTTTACTTTTTAATTTATGTCAAATGTTACCTGTTTTTAGTACCTAATTATTCTTCAATTTTTTTTTTTTTAAATCTTGTTTAGCTGTATAGTTAGAGCTGATATTTCCATATAATAAGCACTTTTTGATTCAAAACTTACTATTTCATTTCACTAAATATGAAATATTCCTCCTCCTGATATATTGGCTATTAAAATTTAAGGTCTAACAATACATATTGTAAATTAATTGCTTCGCTTTAGAGCATTTTAAAAATTTTGTGGATTTTTATTCACAATTTTGATGTGTTGTGTTTAAAAAAGCTTTTTCTTCATAGGATGAAGAAATAGTTGAGCTTATTTGTGTGAAAACTCATTCCATAACCTCCATCTCCAAAGGGCCAATTAACACCTGATTTGTTGGAACACCTACTCAAGTGCACCTACTTCGCCAATTATTCCTTGAATTGTACAAAATTACTTGCATGACTCTCCCTATATATGTTTATTTTTAAATATATTACTACTCTGAGTAAAAAATTTAGCATACAGTGTAGGTACCTACGAATACAATTTTGCTTTATATTACTAAGCTGAATATAAAAATACTTAAAAGATATTTTGGTTTTATGATGTTATTCTAGAATTGAGATGTTGTTAACATGTTTTTTAGTTGACTGTTTTTTGGATGGGTAGTTATTTTTTTTATTTGGTTATTATTTTTTAAAATATATCTCACTTTATTTTAAAAAATAAATATTTTGCATTTGTTTTCTTACATTGTATAAGTTTGTGATTACAAAAGTGCCGCAATACATTTACTAATGATTAAACAATGTTTTGATACATTTATCAGAAATTATGCCTTTTTCCGTAAAGAACTTGTAGACTGTAAGTTATTCAGATTCCCCCCCCCCCCCTAAATCATTGGATTATTTAGAGAAATTGAGTTATTTTTACTTGCTCTAGAAGCGAACTCTAATTTATTTGAGAAAAAAAAAACATTTTATAATCAGACACTTTATTTGTAATAACATTATTTCTAGCTTCTTGTATGTTCTGATATTATATAAACTATAATTGGCTGTGTTATAGAATAATAAGCAAAGGAAATATTAATGTTTTTGTAACAAGGAAAAGCCATTGAAGGAAAAACTACTATATTTAAGATTTCAAAACTTGTAAACACCGAATTCAAAACTTGTAAATGCTTTATTAACTTTAAAACTTGATAATTAATTGCAAATTTATCTACATACTTATTATTTTGAGATGCGGTCTCATTATTGCTAATTCCTTTCTGCTGAAATACATATTCTAATAATATTTTGAAAAGTTAAATTGAAATGATTAATACGTGGCATTATATCTATATGATATATATATATTATATATATATGAAATGTATTATATATATATATGAAATATATTACATTATATATAAATGAAATACATTATATATATATATATATATATATATATATATATATATATATATATATGAAATGATTAATATCAGGTATATATATATATATATATATATATATATATATTATATATATATATATATATATATATATGCATGCCTGAAATTGATATTTATAATTTTCAATACAAAAAACCCTTTTAAAGATGTAAAATTTGGAATTGTAAATTAAAGGTTTAAAATTCTTTTTCATTGTTTTGTGGTAATTTCTGTTTGCATATTTACTTAAATTTTATAATTTTTCTTTATCATATATAAAATATTATAACAGTAGTTATCATATATTTCAGTAAATATATAAATAATATATTCACTTTTTAAATTAAATAACAAGGCTTGTTTCACGTGGGAACTAGCAACAGCTCCACAGTCTTGTTTTCATTTTTCTCGAATTACTTTTGCATTCTATTTGCTTTGGTATTCCAAATAGAATTATCTAAGAATATTTTAGTTGTTATATATTTAAACCAATTATTCTAACTTCTTTTGATGCAAGTTATCATTGTTAAATTATTAAAACAACCAACAGCACAGCAAGAAGTTGTAATTTTAAAATATAACAACTAAATTAAATTATTCTTAGAAAACTGAATTTCGGAAGAAAAAAAAAAGTGCTTCGAGAAAAGTGCAAACTAGACCGCGGAGCTGTTGCCAGATCCCACGTAAACAACAAGCCCATTCACGGAATGGTTTCTGGCTGCCTATTTCTAGCCTTCTTTTGAAGCTTTAACACAGTCAATGACGCCTCGTAATTTAGAACCCTGGTCAAGTGCCGCAGTCCACTAAGAAAAGCGAAAATTACACGAGCTACGAGACATTCATAGCTGTGCTAAAATCCGCTTTTGGGAGTTAAAAATAAGCAGTTAAAAATGTTTCAAACCAGGCAAAAACAGTATGACCAGGTTTTCAAATTACGAAGCGTTATTAGCTACGTTAAAGCTCCTAAAGAGCTAAAAATAGGCAGCCAAGAAACGACTACACTTGTAGCGCCCCTACCAGATTAATTTGTTACTACGTCAGGGGGGTGGAGACTTTTCGCCTCATTCACCTACGTAAATGCGCAGTCTGTTTAGATTCTTGTCTGTGGTTGTGCTTGTGGAAGTTGTGGTCATTTTATACAGTTTGGTGTTGTGGTATAATGAAGATTTTTTTTTGTTTCATGAGTTTTAATGAATGTTTTACTTAATAAATGTTTCTATTCTATATAATGAGTTTTTTAAAAACAAATGTTTACTTTAATAAATGTGTATACTCTATATAGTTGTTGTTTTATTCACTTCTTGCTGGGAAACTGGGTTGTAACTTATCATGTGGTGCCGTGACCAGTTCCCAGCTTGAATATAAATTTAAAATTAATTTATTAACTGTTTTAACTGCTCTTTTGGCCTTAGAAAAATTATTTTATAAATGTTTAAGCCGTTTTTATGATCTATATTGTGCATACATGTATTTTAGAGTTGTTTTATTTTTTTGTAAATAATAAGTGAAGAATTTTTCAGTGGCTTTCTCTGTTGTGTATTGTTAGCCATGGCCAAAGAAACCAACGGGTCTGAGATCAGCGGGGGAATGGGTAAGGAATTGCCTGGTGGTTTTACCATTCGAACTGAACAAAATCCGAGTATTGGTGAGTTCTTACCTAACATTGATTTTTTTTCGGGAGATGAATCGGGAATAAATATAAATGACTTTATTGAACGTATTGAGGAAATTGGAAAATATGCTAATTGGAAATCTCAAGAGAAACTGCTGGTGCTTAGGTTAAAAGTAAAAGGGCAGGCTGCGGAATATATAAAGGATCAGGTACACTTAAAAAGGGAAGACTTCTCTGGTGTTGTAGCGGCACTTAAGGGGGGATCATAGTAAGCGACAGCAAAAATGACCAATTCTTAGTATTGATTTCGAAAGGCTCTAAATCATTTAAAAATGATGGTACAATAAAAAAAATTGTATCAAATTATAAATTGTACTTTTATTATTATATTTACTCCTAAGAATCTTATTTTCAAAAATTATTATTTTTGAAAAAAGACATCTTTTGAAACATACAATTACGAATTTTCAAAAATACAAGTACTTTTTCGGTACACTTTTCTCCAAATCTATTAAATATTTCTGAATAATTTCTTTTGTGTGTTATAAAACCATTTTAGATCTAATCAAGTCACCTATTTTTTTTGCCTAAAATAATTTTTAAATTCTATTTTTAAAACATTATATTCAACATTCATAAAAATTCTGATTTTCAACGAAGAAAAGTGTAAAATAATAAAATATTTATTTTAATTTGTAAGACTAAATTAGGTGACTTAAATAGATCTAAAATGGTTTTATAACACACAAAAAAAAATTATTAAAAAATATTCGATAGGTTTGGAGAAAAGTGTACCTAAGTGTTGAAAATTATAGTTTTGAGTAAAACGCGAAAAACAAATACAGTCGATCCCGTTAACACGAACTCGAAATGACCACCGAAACATTTCTTGTTAACCGAATTTCATGTAAATCGTCGGGAATTTTTTTTTACATTGAGCCAGTGGTTGGTTTTCAAATATCAACACAAAAAAATCATATTTTATAATGTAATACATAAATAATACAAGCATACAATTAGTAATTCAAAGGGGGCGTGGTACATTTGTTTATTTTTATAATTTTAATTTTTTATAAGAAATAATTAACCGATCTATACAAAATTGGTCTCATTCGATAGATTGGGTTTCCATCTATCAGAAAATATTGGTTTCAAAAATTCGATTTTTTGGTTTTTGTTTACTATGATCCCCCCTTAAGACACGTTTTGAGATTAAGACTTCGATGGCTATGTATTTAAGTCGTTTGACTTCAGCTTATCAATTGCCAAATGAAACTACGAGGCAGTTTTTTTCACGAATCGAAGCATTATCTTACAAGTGCGTGCCGTCTAGTGATGAAAACTTTGAAGACTATCGCCAGCAGTTACTCTTGTCCACTCTTAAAAATGGGTTAAGGCCGGATATTTTCAGATGTATTGCACCGATCGCTCATTTGGGGTATATTAAAGCTAAGACACAGGCAATTGATATAGAGGAGGCATGTCCTTCAATTCGACCTACTGAAGAGATTGCTCCGCGGACTGAACAGGCATTTACGGTGGTTCGTGAAGAAAGAGCGAGCTTACTGCTTTGGTCAGAGACAGTATTCGAATGAATAAAGAAACCATGGATGCGTTGGTGGGTCGCGTTCGGAACCTTGAAAACAGGATTGATGGATTGTTTTCAGATGGTGTCTTGGGTGAGGCTAATCGAGAACGCTATACAGGACAGGGGAACAACTCATTTCGTTCAACGGCCCGCTGTAGAGACTGTAATAACTTTGGTCATCGAAACTGTGGGAGAAGTAGGTGCAGTAACTGTAACAGGGTTCCCACTCTTATTTCAAAATAAAAATCAAGGAGTTTTTAAGGAATTTTCAAGGACTCCCAAAAAAATTTCAAGGACCCTAAATCGTGATATGCGACGATTATTTTACCGATTAATAATACACCGATTTGCTATTTTTCTTATAAAATTAAATACTAAATTTAGATATATCATGTGAATACAAAATATACGATTTAACCGAGACCCTGTACTTTTATTTTACACATATTTTTATTTAGGATTTTTTTTAGGTCTGGCAGGCGTAAGTCATGGACCAACCATTATCATCTTCCAAACGTCAAAGTAATAAAAAGAAAAAGATCTCAATGTACGCTTATACCGTGAACTAGAATACAAGACAGTGAGGTTTGGTTGACTGATCAGTCCCTAACTAATAACGGGCAACACTAGATTTTGCTGCAAATAAGCAAAAATTACAAGGCGTTAACCACGATTTTTTTTATAATTCAGCAACGGATGGGTCAACCAAACATCCAAGCCTCTATATTTTTGCTTATTTGTAATGAATCACAGTTAGCGGCCTTTTTTGATAAAATTTTAAGAGGTCTCAGGTTTTGTTCTCTCCAAGTTAACATCGGCAGCAATTGCCAAGTTTGATGGCTTTTTTTTCAACTAAACGGAACCCTACATGTTGGTCTAGCATAAAAATTATGAAAAACACTGAAGAATTCAAGTTTTTTTAAAAGAATTTCTGCATTAAATAACCGTAAAGAAGATGTTAAGATTACTATGTAAGAGTTACTATGTTATGAAATCGTAAGTTTAAGCGACAAAAGATGCATCCATAACAAACAATCGGAAAAAAAAATGTGTCTGCAATCGTAACATTAAAATACTGTTGCCAAATATCTGGCATTAGCGATATTTCCAACCATATCAGTGGAAAACATAGGATTTGCCGAAAATATAACTGGTCAGCAAGCATCGTTTTGCAAAAAGCTGAAGAGCATGTCATTTGTGCCGACTTGACACTGTTTTAAGGGGTCACAGGAGTCTTAAAAATGTGCAAAGGAGGAACTACAAAATTTAGTTTGATCTTTCATGTCATTTTTTAACTACTCAATATACAAGTATAATTTTTTTATATGTAATTCTACAAGATTTATTTAATATAAAACAAATTTTAAAATTTCTGAAACTTTAGCCAAAACTAAAATAAATGACATAAAACATAAAGCTATTCGAACACATTGTGATTAGGCTTGCGCGGCAAATTGTGAGGTCAAAATTGAAGACATGACCAAGAAAATGACTTTATATTGTACAAATATGTACAAACTAGAACTTATACCTAAATTCGTAGCTCAATTTTAATTAGAAATAATTTTTAAAATTTTTTTAAATCAAAATTCAAAAATTTTTATAAATTTTTTTAGAAAAAAGTTCTTAAAATAAATTCTAATTAAAATTGAACTGAGAATTTAGGTATAAGTCTTTGTTTGTACATATTTGTACAATATAAAGTCATTTTCTTGGTCATGTCTTCAATTTTGACCTCACAATTTGCCGCGCAAGCCTAATCACAATGTGTTCAATTAGTTTTATGTTTAATATCACTTATTTTAGTTTTGGTTAAAGTTTCATAAATTTTAAAATTTGTTTCATATTAAATAAATCTTGTAGAACTACATATAAAAAAAAATTATACTTGTATATTGAGTAGTTAAAAAATTACATGGAAGATCAAACTATGCTTTGTAGTTCCTTCTTTGCACATTTTTAAGACTCCTTAGACCCCTTAAGAAATGACTTCTTGAAATTTGAATGTTTGGAACAAAGAAAATCAAGGACTTTTCAATGATTGTTTGTCAAAATTAAGGAGTATTAAAGGGGTACTTAAAATCAAAACAGGGTCCTTGAAATTGGAAATCAAAATTAAGGACTTCTTAAGGACTTTCAAGGGGGCGTGGGAACCCTGTGTAATGGCTTGTCACACAGCCGTGAAACATGCTGGATTTTGCATCCCGAGTTGCGACCTGTTAAGGGGTCACAGGAGTCTTAAAAATGTGCAAAGAAGATACTACATAGCATAATTTGATCTCTCTTGTAATTTTTTAACTGCTCAATAAATAAATATAATTTTTTTATATGTAATTCTACAAGATTTATTTATTATAAAACAAGTTTTAAAATTTATGAAACTTTAGCCAAAACTAAAATAAATGATATTAAACATGAAGGTACTTGAACACACTGTGATTAGGCTTGCGCGGCAAATTGTGAGGTCAAAATTGAACACATGACCAAGAAAATGACTTTATATTGTACAAATATGTACAAACTAGGACTTATACCTAAATTCTCAGCTCAATTTTAATTAGAAATTATTTAAAAATGAATTCAAAATCAAAATTTAAAAAATTTAATTAATTTTTTTAGAAAAAAAGTTCTTAAAATAATTTCTAAATAAAATTGAGCTGAGAATTTAGGTATAAGTCCTAGTTTGTACATATTTGTACAATATAAAGTCATTTTCTTGGTCATTTTTTCAATTTTGACCTCAAAATTTGCCGCGCAAGCCTAATCACAATGTGTTAAAATAGCTTTATGTTTAATATCATTTTTTTAAGTTTTGGCTAAAGTTTCATAAATTTTAAAATTTGTTTTATAATAAATAAATCTTGTAGAATTACATATAAAAAAATAATACTTGTATATTGAGTAGTTAAAAAATGACATGACAGATCAAACTATACTTTGTAGTTCCTTCTTTGCACATTTTTAAGACTCCTTAGACCCCTTAATAGAGGAAGCAGGAGCGTGAGTGTGGATCAAACCCGTACATCTCATGAGGGGTTAAACTGACAGGGGGTGGTACAGATACCTCAACAGAACCAAGAGGGACCCCACACGAGGATTGTTATGGTTCAGATTGTGTAAGTCTACCGATAATATCTTGCACAGTGCATAATTTGAGTGGTAGGGCATTGGTGGATACAGGAGCCTCCATTAATATCATTAACAAAAGTTATTATGCTAAATTAAAACTAGTGACGATAATGTTGAGCAGTGTCATATTTTGGTTCGAGGCATTTCCGGTTTTAAAAAGGTAATTAAAGAAAAGGTTACCCTGAATCTCCATATTAAAAATGATAAGTATACGTTAATTTTTTATGTTTCAGGGAACTTGATGTCTAGAAAGTATGATATTTTATTGGGGTGCCCATTCTTAAGTGAGAACAATTTAATTATTGATTATGGGGCGAAAACATTGAGTAATAATGGCAATATGATATCGTTTGATCAATGTGGGTTATTTATTGATGAAATTAACTCATGTGAAAACTTAATTGAAGTTAAGGACAATCCTGTTTACGGATATCTGAGTAGAAAGACTGTAATTGAGCCAGTTTGTGAGCAGTTTTTGTTGGTAAAAATACGGGGGGTATTATCTGGAGCAACGGAAAACGTTTTGTTGCAACCTGCTTTTGAGGGTGCCTCTAAGAAGATTTGGGTTGCTAGGTCGATTGGGCGAAATAATTCAAAGAAAATATTTGTGATTAAGACCCTTAATACGGGTGTAGAGCCCGTTCATCTTAATAAAGGTATGCGGTTGGTGAGTGTGGAACCCTTGGAAACTGTTACAGAGTGTGCTGTTGTAAATTCTGTGGAAGCTGAGTTGGGGGATAATTTCGAGGCCTGGGGAGGTAAGTTTGATTTTTCTCACCTTAATAGTGAAGTTAGGAACAAATTGATAAATTTTTTGAAACCATATGCTCATATTTTTGCAAGTAATGTGCAGGATTTGCCTGGTTGTGACACGCTGTTACATAGGATTAACTTAACAACAGAGCAACCAATAAGGCAACACCCCTACCGTGTTCCTCAGCATTTAAAACCCGAGTTGGATCGGCAAGTAAATGAATTGTTGGAAAGTGGTATTGTGCAGGAGTCGGAGAGCCCCAATTTGGCCCCCGTTTTGCTTGTGCGTAAAAAAGATGGCACATACAGGCTATGCACTGACCTAAGACGTTTAAATGACGGTTCCTCTCCCGTACCCCATTCCTAACATTACCCAATTGGTCGATAACTTGGGAGTTCGAGATTGTTTTCCACCTTAGATTTGTGTAGTGGATTTTTCCAGATGAAATTACACCCTGATGACATGTGGAAAACTGCTTTCTCGACCGAAAAGGGGTTGTATGAGTGGACCCGGGTTCCTATGGGTATGCGGAATGCACCTAATAGTTTTCAGAGACTGATGGAAATCGTGCTATCTGGGTTGTCTCTATTAGGAATAGCACCTTACATTGATGACATTATAGTAGCGTCATCTGATTCGGTTGATGAGCATTTTTCCAAATTGGAATTGGTTTTTAAGCGATTAGAGGCCCATGGATTAAAGTTGAAACCCGGGAAATGCGAATTTCTTAGCGAAATTAGCTATTTGGGGTTTCAGATTTCAGAAGGGAAGGTTTCGCCAGACCATAAATATGTTCAGGCCATCATGGATAGTGTAGTTCCGAGAACTGTTAGACAGGTGCAATCATTTTTAGGACTAACCGGGTTTTATCGTCGTTTTCTGGATAATTATGCACAAAGCGCATATCCTTTGACAGAGTTGGTGAAATCTAAGTCTAAATTTGTCTGGTCAGAAGATGCTCAGAAAGCTTTCGATGACTTGAAATCTGCTATTGTCTCTGAACCATGTTTAAAATTGCCTGATTTTTCCAGAGATTTTTTTTTGAGCACCGACGCCAGTGGAGTGGCATTGGGAGCAGTTCTTTCGCAGGAGGACGAGGCAGGGGCAATGCACCCTGTGGCATTTACAAGTAGAAAATTGAAGGAAGTGGAGACCAGGTATAGTACGGTTGAAAGGGAGTTATTGGCCTGTGCGTTTGGGGTTACGCATTTTAGACAATATCTTTATGGGCGTCCATTTACCTTGTTCTCGGATCAAGCCAGTTTGTCCTATACACTTAAATTGAAAGACCCAACGTCCCGGATAGCCCGTTGGTTAATGACTTTGAGTGAATATCAATATATTATTAAGTACAAAAAGGAAATGCTAATATTCCAGCGGACTTTATGTCACGACCCGTGACTCTTGCTGAGGTGGTAACCCCGGGCAATGCTCTGATGGAGAGAATAAAAATTCATCAGGAGCATGATCCTAAATGTCAAATAATTAAAAAGTTTTTAAATAATGGCCAATTGCCGAACCCTAAGAGCAAGTTATTTTTCCTTAAAGAGGGATTGTTAATGTGCGTTGATCGTAAGGCAAGTTCCAATGGTAGGTCGCAAATTCTAGAAAAATTGGTGGTGCCGTTGACGCTTGTCAAAGAGGTTCTGGGTTTGGTACACGATTCAATCACAAATGCTCACCAAGGGTTTCAAAGAACTCTAAGAAGAGTTCGATAACAGTACTATTGGGCCAATATGTTTAATCATGTTCTCAACTATGTCAAAACATGCCCTTCATGCGTGGGAAAAAGAGGTCACAGAGGGCAGAAACTTCCGCCGTTGCAACGTGTGCCTATAACTGAAAGACCATTTGAAAAAATTGCAATGGATGCTGTAGGGCCATTGCCGTTGACTCCACGTGGTACGCGATACATACTTGTGATAAGTGATTATTTCACTCGATGGCCTGAAGCATATAGTCTGACTGATTTAAAAAGTGAATCAGTCGCGACAGCCTTTGAGGATTTTGTCTCTAGACATGGTGTACCGGATAGACTTGTTACGGATAGAGGGACCAATTTTTTATCTGCTGCTATGTTATCTGTGTATGAGAAGTTGGGAATTCGTAAGCATACTACAACTGCCTACCACCTTCAAAGCGATGGTTTGGTTGAGAGGTTAAGGGGGTCTGGCACCCCAAAATCATTGAAAAAATTAAAAAAAAAATTAGTGGCTTAAAATACTATATCAACCTTTATTAATAATGTCACAAAGTTTTAAGACGATTGGAAAAATATTTTTGACATTAAAGGCAATTTTATTTTACCCTTTCTTTAGTGAAACTGCCCAGATCGGCCGAACGACTAAGGATCCGATAATGTTATTCCAATCAAATATTACGAGGAAGCAAAAATCCTTCGTAAGGAAATGAGTTAACAATAAAAACTTTAAATTGGTTTTTCTCGGTTTTACAATTTTTGAATCATGTGAATGTTTGGGGGCACATAACTAAAAATGTTATTCATTTAAATACTTGAATTTTTTTATGTGTAATTCACAAGTATATTTAAACATTTTAACGCAGGGAATAGTCTGAAGTTTTTACTTTTTTTAAAAAAAAATCTTTTAGGTTAAAAATATTGACATTCTTCAACGATATTTTAAAAAAATTCATATTTAATCTAGTTTTTAGTTTTTCAAAATAATCTTGTGTTAAAATACTTAAAAATGTCTATAGATGAAACTGTGAAAATTTGAAATGGATATATTAATTAGTTAATTCTTGAGATGCCCCCAAAGTTGGACAATTTAACATGGGCTTCTATGGAGGTGCCAGACCCCCTTAAATGCAACTCTCATTAATTCGCTTAGCCATTTGGTGGGTGATAATCAGAGTGATTGGGATCTGTTCTTGCCTTTTGCACTTCTTGCTCATCGTTCGGCTCGCCATAGTGCTACCGGAGAAACCCCTTCTTACTTGGTATATGGTAGAGACCTTCAATTGACATATAAGCTGCTTTCTGAACCGGTCCATAGAACTTATACTGACCTTCGTGAATACAGTGAGGACATGGTTCTTCGCCTAAGGCAGAGTTTTCGCCTGGTTAGTGAAAGTCTTAAAAAGGCAGCAGAAAATCAGGAACGTGTTCGGGGAAAAATAGAGGGGGTAAAAAACATAGTTGTGGGCGATATGGTGTACTTGAACACGCCAGTTGTAAAATCAGGTAACACTAAGAAGTTAACAAGGCCCAATATAGGACCTTATCGGGTGCTAGACATAAAAACCCCAGTTACTTACGAGATAGGTCTGTTAAGCGATCCCTCAAAGACGCAGGTTGTGCATATTCAGAGATTGACTCGTGTTCCTGAACGAATCAATTTTCCTTCGCTTGAGTCTGAAGTTCCTGGTAACGATCAGAACGGTACTGTTTTATCTCATGCGGAGGAGGATGAAGTGGAACAGCCTATAGGCTTGTACAGGAACCGGGTTACATATCATATAACAATTCCTAGAGCGTCAGGTAATCGGAATGTTCAAAGTAAATCGCAACGACCTCCCACCCACTCTTATGGTCTCAGACCTCGTAGAGCTGGACTTAGTTATAAAGAATAATGTATAATGTATATATTGTTTATTTTATATTTTAGTACAGTAGCTTAAATTGTGTATATTTCTTAAGTGTATTATGAGTGAATTAAGAAAAAACTGCGTTTTTTCTTCCCATTGATTGAAAGGACATGTTATGTATAAACTGTACTTGAGCTGTGCTGCTGAGTGACTCTGAGTGCAGTGCTGGTTCGGAGTGTGAACACTAACTACAACTTTCTTAGACTACTAATTGGAAAAACACTAACTTCAACTTTTTTTAAGAGAAACGGGGCGTTGACTGGAGTGCCGGGAATCGGCAGATGGATTTTTGCTGGTGCAATGCGAGCGGAAGAAAAAGACTGATCCAGTGTTCGTAAAGAAGGTTTTTCCCATGGTGTACTGTTTTTAGGGAAGGCTGTGGTGTTTTGTGAATGTTGAAAGTGTTTATGAAAATAATGTGGTTGCTGGGGTACAGTTAGAGGGAAAGTTGTGCTTGTGGAAGTTGTGGTCATTTTATACAGTTTGGTGTTGTGGTAATGAAGATTTTTTTGTTTAATGAGTTTTAATGAATGTTTTACTTAATAAATGTTTTCTATTCCATATAATGAGTTTTTTTAAAACAAATGTTTACTTTAATAAATGTGTATACTCTATATAGTTGTTGTTTTATTCACTTCTTGCTGGGAAACTGGGTTGTAACTTATCACTATCGAACTACCATTCAATTGAATCGGTGAGTGCAGAAACAACGTTAGTCACAAATTTCAAATTGTTCAGGAGGGAAAAAAAACGTAATAACTCCTCCACTATTTCTGCACTCAACACTCGAAACAAACGTCTTGTATTTACGGAACTACTCAACAGACTAACGAAGATTTTGCACCCAACACGCATCTTGCCTTTCTACGCTTATTTTCATTGAAAACGAGTTTTCGTTTGTTTTTTTTACTGTAGTGGTTTCTGCACTCACCGATTCAATTGATAATCAGTTTCTAAACCTTAAGGAAATATGCGCCCATAAAAGCAATGAATCGCAAAACATCGTAACTCTTGCCCAAAATCAAAACCTTCCTTTACCTTTTTTTCGAAGTGAAGTGGACGGCTCCAGATTCAAAATATTTTGGATGTCAAGTTATGGCAGCCAGACTATAGTCCGACCACGATAACTTGGCAATCAAAATATTTTGATTGTGGAAGATTCCACTTTGAATTGAGGTTTTAAGCCGAAGGAGGAAGGGTTGCCGGCTCAAGGCGTTTGGCGAGAATAGGGTTTGTTGGTGTAGTGCGATTGTAAATAATGTATCTCACTAGAACTGCACATCAGTTATCGGCTACAGAGGATTGTTGTTGATTGCTGGTAGCGGTTAACGATTACACGTGTATTTCTTTGATATTTTGAATATGAAATAACTAAGGCTATTATTATTTTACAGAAATTTAATAAACCATTGCTAAAAAAAAAGTTCAAAATTAATAAACAAACTCGTAGTTAAGTTATAAGTTCCACTGAGTATATTTCCCAGTATACTTCTATGATTTTATTTTCATTTTGATGAAGGGTTTTAAAACTTAAAAATATGACTCTGACTAGGATTTACACCGAGGGACGCTATAATTTAAATACTAATGGGAAATATAAGAGTAATCCCGATGCAAGTTCGATCTACCCTCCGATTGATAGTCTGTTTCCAAACCTTAAAGAAATATGCGCCCAAAAGCAATGAATCGCCAAACATAGTAACTCTTGCCCAAAATCAAAACCTTCCTTACCTTTTTTCGAAGTGGACTGGTCCACAATCAAAATATTTTGGTTGCCAAGTTATCGTGGTCGGACTATATATAAGTGACCGCTGTTCTACCTTAAGGGGTCACAGGAGTCTTAAAAATGTGCAAAGAAGGAACTACAAAATTTAGTTTGATCTTTCATGTAATTTTTTAACTACTCAATATACAAGTATAATCTTTTTATATGTAATTCTACAGGATTTATTTATTATAAAACAAGTTTTAAAATTTATGAAACTTTAGCCAAAACTAAAATAAATGATATTAAACATGAAGCTATTTAAACACACTGTGATTAGGCTTGCGCGGCAAATTGTGAGGTCAAAATTGAAAAAATGACCAAGAAAATGACTTTATATTGTACAAATAAGTACAGACAAAGACTTATACCTAAATTCTCAGCTCAATTTTAATTAGAAATTATTTTAAGAACTTTTTCTAAAAAAATTAATTAAAAAATTTTAAATTTTGATTTTAAACATTTTTTAAACTAATTTCTAATTAAAATTGAGATGGGAATTTAGGTATAAGTCTTTGTCTGTACATATTTGTACAATATAAAGTAATTTTCTTGGTCATTTTTTCAATTTTGACCTCACAATTTGCCGCGCAAGCCTAATCACAGTGTGTTCAAATAGCTTCATGTTTAATATCATTTATTTTAGTTTTGGCTAAAGTTTCATAAATTTTAAAACTTGTTTTATAATAAATAAATCCTGTAGAATTACATATAAAAAGATTATACTTGTATATTGAGTAGTTAAAAAATTACATGAAAGATCAAACTAAATTTTGTAGTTCCTTCTTTGCACATTTTTAAGACTCCTGTGACCCCTTAAGCGACTCGTAGTAAATGACCTTTGTATGGTAGCTTTAGTGTGAGGTTGATCCAACCGGAACCAAACTATTCATATTAGTCGGTCGCCAAACCCCGATTTTTGGCCGAACCATGCACTGAGAGGGTGAGGTTTTTTTATTGATGATTTCTTATAGATTCGAGGTTTAGATTACCAATATGGAAGGTACAGCTGAGGAAATAAAAAAAGTACCACTAGTGATTATTTCGGCCGTTAGTCACCCTATTTAATCGGACCTTTTGGAGATTGTGAAAAATTAACATTCTGAGTTAATTGCATGAAACAAAATTTGCATAAGGGGCCGTCCATATTAAAAATGTTACGAACTTTGAAATATCCAATGGCAACACCCCTTTTTGACTCCAGATTTCTAATCTATGACATATTTTAATACGAAATGCTAAATTTTGTTAATTTTTAAGCATTATTTAGGGAGTTAGAGACGTGCAAAGTTTAGGTGCCATAATGTTAAATGAGTTGCACATAAAAAAAACTATCCCAATCAATAAATAATTAAGATAATGAAACGAATTTTTTACTGAAAAGAAATTATAACAACCCAAACAAAATGCATTCAATATTGGGGTATTTAAAACAATTTTTAAATAATTATTATATTAATTTTTTTAAAAAAATATGAATAGAAATCCCGAAATATTTTTACAGAAATAATTTTAAGACAGGAAGTTTAAGCGAAATTCCAATTTTTTAAAAATTTTTATTCATAATTTGCTAAGTAAATCAGAAAATACTTTTCAATTACCCTTTAGGGGACTGTGTATGAGTCATTCCACGTCAAATCGACCAGCCCAAAATCTTCATGTCACAGAAGTCAATCTTGATTTTATTCCAAGTACTAGAGACAAATTTATTAGACACGTATTTTTTATTTTTTTCAAAATTTTAAGAATTAAGAAAGTTATGATTTTTTAAAACCAAAAAGTTAAGCCTAACTTTTTCTCATTTAGCATTGCGTTCTATGGGAAATTTAGTATTTTCGAACGAGTATAACTAAAAAGGGTAACCTGGGAACAACTAACAAATTTTTGTATGGAATACTATTACTAATGGTAACATTTTGGTAAAGTGCGCTGTTGTTCCCAAAACTCCTTCTACCAAAATTATCTTCTTAAAAGTCAAAGGAGAATAACATTAGTTCCAAAGGAGAAATGGGTACAATAGGTTTGTGTTTATGAAAGAATATGTGCAAGCGGTAAAATACCATACCGCGTTGAAATACCATAGCAAATATTTTTAAACACTTTGTATTATTGAAAAATGTAAGTCTCTTGTACCTTTGAAATTTCAATTAATATTTATATTAAATAAAAAAATATTATAAATATAAGTTAAAATTTGAAAGGAGGAAGAGACTTAAATTTTTCGATAACACGAAGTATTTAAAAAATGTTGGCTATCATATGAGAAATATATTAGTATTAATACTTCATTTAAACGAATCTAGTCGCTTGCACATATTCTTTCATGAACACAAACCTTATGTACCCATTTCTCACTTGGAACTAATGTCATTCTCCTCTGACTTAAAAAAAAATTATTTAGGTCGAAGGAGTTTTGGGAGCAACAGTGCACTTAAAATGTAACCATTAGTAATAGTATTCTATACAAAAATTTGTTAGTTGTTCCCAGGTTACCCTTTTTAGTTATAATCGTTCGAAAATACTAAATTTCCCATAGACCGCAATGCTAAATGAGAAAAAATTAGGCTTAACTTTTCGGTTTCAAAAAATCATAACTTTCTTAATTCTTAAAATTTTGAAAAAATAAAAAATACGTGTCGAATAAATTTGTCTCTTGTACTTGGAATAAAATCAAGATTGAATTCTGTGACATGAAGATTTTGAGCTGGTCGATTTGACGTGGAATGACTCGTATAAGATTACATGTGTAATTGATAAATAAAGACGGCCTTGCATGCAAGCTTGCGTGTCATTTTAGAGATGGTCCCTAAAAGGTCCACAAGTGATTCGATTGAATAACTCGTCAAATATTCATCCAAATGTCACAAAAACTTAGATTTAAGGGTTTTCGAAAGTGCTTAGCTTTTCTAAGTTAGTAAAATTGGGTGTTGCCATTGGAAATTTCAAAGTTAGAAACATTTTTAATATGAAGACGGCCCCTTAAGCAAATTTTGTGTCATGCAATTAATTCAGAATGTTAATTGTTCACTATCTCAAAAAGGTCCGATTATATAGGGTGACTAACGGAGGAAATAATCACTAGTGGTACTTTTTTTTATTTCCGCAGCTGTACTTTTTTGGTACAGCTGTGGAAATAAAAAAGTACCCACTTGAGGTTATTTCATCCGTTAGTCACCCTATAGAATAGGACCTTTTTGAGATTGTAAACAATTAACATTCTGAGTTAATTGCACGATACAAAATTTGCATAAGGGGCTGTCTTCATATTAAAAATAAACATTACGAACTTTGAAATTTCCAATAGTAACACCCAATTTTAATAATTTAGAAATGTTAAGCACTTTTGAAAACCCTTAAATCTAAGTTTTTGTTACATTTGGATGAATATTTGATGAGTTATTCAATCGAATCACTTGTGGACCTTTTGGGGACCATCTCTAAAATGACAAGCAAGCATGCATGCAAGGCCGCCTTTATTTATCAATTACACACGTAATATTATACACAGTCCCCTAAAGGATAATTAAAAAGTATTTTGTGATTTACTCAGCAAATTATGAATTTTTTTTTTTAAAAATTGGGATTTCGCTTAAACTTGATGTCTTAAATTTACTTCTTTAAAAATATTAAGGGGTTTCTATTCATATTTTTTTGAAAAATTAATATAATAATTATTTAAAAATATAAAAATTGTTTTCAATACCCCAATATTGAATGCATTTTGTTTGGGTTATTTTAATGTCTTTTCGTGTAAAAAATTCGTTTCATTATCTTAATTATTTATAGATCGGGATAGTTTTTTATGTGCAACTCATTTAACATTATGGGACCTAAATTTTGCACGTCTCTAACTCCTCTAATAATGCTGAAAAACTAACCAAATTTGGCATTTCGTATTAACATAGGTCAGAGATTTGAAATATGGATTCAAAAAGGGGTGTTGCTATTGGAAATTTTAAAGTTAGTAACATTTTTAATATGAAGATGGTCCCTTATGCAAATATTGTGTCATGCAATTAACTCAGAATGTTAATTGTTCACAATGTCAAAAAGGTCCGATTCTATAGGATGACTAACGGACAGAATAATCACTAGTGGGTACTTTTTTATTTCTACAGCTGTCTAAATAACCATAAAAAAACCCAAATTTTTTTCATTCAAGGTGTTCATGTAATCGCGACTCACGGACACCGTGAGTTGTAGTGTAATGTGTGTAGTGTAATCATTTCCGGCTGCCTATTTCTAGCCTCCATTAGGAGCTTTAACACAGCCAATAACGCCTCTAATTTAGAACCCTGACCTCGAGTTGGAAACTTGATAAGAAGAAAATATTCTGGTTGGCACGAATTGGCCTGAACTGGAGCTACACAAATAAACCGAGACACTCTTCTGATCACGCAGAGCCAGAGAACTGTCAATCATTCTGATGCAGTGTGACATCTGTAGACTTCGTGAAAATTACTAGGCAGCTAAATAAGTAAATCAGGAAGCATTTGACTACTCTTCTAATGGGAGAATGCACTGGCTGGCCAAAATTTAAAGAAAACTTGTGTAATCCAATCTTAATTCATCTTCACATTTTAATTAAATTTTAATATCTTTATTATCAGAATCTGTTAGAACGTATTATTTATTAAAATTTAAACTTAGTTTCACAAAAATTACGGTGCGAAGATAAAATAGACAATCGTTAAAAAAAAAGCATCGCAGTTCTAGCGAATCGGTTGACTATTTTTATCGCTGTTTTAGTGAATTTGCACCGTAAATTGCTATTTGATACAGCTCAAATCTGTATCTGGTTGCAAGAATGCACCCATTGTTTAATGATTAGCCATCGGATTCGAAGTTGATTAAGAGAAATCGGTTCATCGGTTTTGAAAAATATCGGCATCATAGAGATGGAAGCCGATGGTTTTTTTTTTTTTTTGGTTCTTTTTGTAAGAAAAAAAATTGAACACAAATTTAACGAGATCGTAACTGAGATTTTTTCAGAGACTTGTTACGATGATCGCATTTTAAATATTTTCCGATTCTTATAATTTATAATAGAAGTTTTTATAATACAGTTTTAGTTTTATAGTTCAAAATGGGTCGGTCAACCAAACATCGACGCCGCGTTTGATCTTATAGAGTGGGAGCCCAGGACATAAAGGATCTCTACCTTTTACAGTGGGCCAGTGAGGGGATCTTTTGTTGAACCGGAAATAATTGAGATGGAATCTTTGGCGATGACATCTGCAATCTCATTGCCAGCTATGCTATGTCGTTGTGTATGTGGAGGTGGATTCATTTTATATCAATAGTACGGTGCAATTAGTCCAAAAAAAGGCCTAACCCGGACATCCAAAGTAAAAGTTTCATTCCAGGTCCAAATTGTTCTATACAGCCTACATATTGTTTGGTAAAAAGTCTCACCATTTTGAGCGTCGGGTTTGGAGGGGAGGGTTAAAGTTCAAAAATTGGTAGTTTTTTCAGTTGTTCTTGGATATTTCGAAAAATATGCAATTTAGAGCAAAAAGTTCAGTTACAAAAATATTCTGCATAAAATTACAAACAAAATGACCATTTACATTAATGTAGCAAAGTAAACGGTTCTAGAGTTACAACGGGTTAAAAGTAGCATTTTGGCGAGCTTTTTAGCAAAAATATGAAATTTGCGATGTTAAATCTTTTGGATTATGTTTTGTAAAAGAAAATATGTACTTTAATGACCGATGGTATGCTAGTGATAAGCCCTTGAAGAAAGGACAACCTCACCACCTTCTAAAGGGCTGCAGTGAGGGGGAGGGGGGGGATTTACATTATTGTTGTAAAGTGAACGGTTCTAGAGTTACAATGGGTGTAAAAGTAGTATTTAGGCGACATTTTTCAGATTTTTGGTAAAAAAAGGCATTTTAAGTACAATCTAAAAACACAAACTTTATTTAAAAGAAATATTGTTGCATTATTTTTTAGTCTAATAGAGGATAAGAAGCACAACACACTGTTAGAATTGTAAAAATACCGAGACTGTGAACAAGAACAAATTTATTAGCAATAACCACCTATGCAGTACGCATCTTACATCTGCCCCCTTCCCTCTGTACCGTCGCGTTGTGTAAATATATTGTCGAGTGGTAGCGTTTTCATATAATTTATTAAACTTAATGCTACAGCCAATATTTACAGACTGTTACATTTTTGTACAATAAGTTCGGGAGCAGACTCAACACCGCTAGCACTCACAAGTAACAAGTAACTGCGTAAGAGAGCACAAGAATTAAGAGCGGATACTTCTTTTTTTTGGTTATGTAGACTTCATTACGTTCACACTTTGGATGGCCATAGTATGTTTCATGTTATGGGTGGAATTGCTTACATAACTCTTCTAAAAAGGTAGAGGACAATGTACATAGAGGAAAGTTTCTACTCGTGCTGTAGAAAAACGAGGCCTGTTTGACTTGCAAACTACATAGCCCAAAACGCGTCTGGTTATTCCAAATAGTTGCAACAAACATAGCTTCCTTGGAAAAAACCACTGTCATATAAACATGGCCGAATTCTCAATTTGTTTTGGTTAAGTGGAAATTGGTTGGAAAGAAAAACCTCAAGAAGAATGAAAACTTGGTTGGAGTGGCTGCATGGAAATGCCATGCGACGAAAACATCAGCTATGATAAAGCATTTGAAAATGAAACATTAGCGTCGTTAAAGATTGAGAGCAAAACATTCAATGACATACACTTAAAAAGAAAGTTATCTATTAAGTCCCTCGATAACCAAGTCTATAACAATTTATAGCAACACTGTAATGTGTGAACCCAAACACTCTTTCACATCGGATGGTGTGCAAAGTAAGAAGTGAGAGACTTGGAATTTTTTTTAACTGTGAGCTAGGATATGCTTATCCTCCATCTCTCTTCGAAGAATCTAGCTTGATGAGGAAAGGAAAGCAAATCTTCAATAGTGACCGATTTGTTTCCAGAATCAAATGAATCCTCAATAATCCTAAATTCAAAGAAAGTGTCTGACATCAACAGATTTGCGAATAATACACAAATTACAAAACTAAAACTTCTCGTTATAGGAAAGCAACTGTTATTTTTGATGGATACCACCAAGAAAACAAAAAAGATGAACATTTACACAGATCACTTTCATCTACGAACATTGAGGTGAAAGTAGAGGACTTAATTCGTATAAATATCAATCAAAGTGAATTTCTAGCTAACTCTAAAAACAAAGTCAGCCTTATTTATCTTTTTAAAGTGCACATACAAACTACGACGACATTGAATTACTAGTTTTATTGAATGCTCACGCACCACCGAGAACAAACTAAAATTGATAGTACCAAAGAAAAGCAATAAACAGGAAATAATATAGTATTTCAGATTCTCAGAGAGGCATTGGGGACACATGCAAGGTGTACTCTTGAGTCTTGACTTTAAGACATTTGTAGGGGGCTCAGTAAGCCTAGCACTGCAACCAGAGGTCTATTGTACTGTGACCTGAAAGGTGTACTTTTACCAATATACGCCTTCACAGGATGTGACACTGTATTAGCTATTTACAAGGGGAGTGCGAGTCAACAACGCTCTTGGTACAAAGGCTTCAAAGATACCAAAGCTGACTGGCTGACGCTGGAAAACGTTTCTTTATTGCAATTTTTCGAGACAATGATACTGAAGATCTAGGTTGCTTTCGCTACCAATGTTACTAGAAGGCAAAACAGCCTATACATTCTCTGTTCAAGTTGATTGCTCTACCCCCCCCTCCCCCTCACTGTAGCCCTTGAGAAGGTGGTGAGGTTGTCCTTTCTTCAAGGGCTTATCAGTAGCATACCATCGGTCACTAAAGTACATATTTTATTTTACAAAACACAATCCAGAAGATTTAACATTGAAAATTTCATATTTTTGCTAAACTGACTTTGATGCTAAACTTTTACTTTGGATGTCCGGGTTCGGGTCTAATTGCACTTTACTACAAGGTGTTTATTTGTTGCTGAATGCAATGTTGTTTTACTTGTGTGGTGCATTTTATTTGAGAGGTGTAGTTTAATTGTATAGTATAGTTAACTTGTATAGCGTAGTTAACCTGTGTAGTGTAGTTTACCAGTGTGGTGTAGTTGAATTGGTTTCTGTTAAGTTCCGGATGTTGTGGTAAGTTGAGTTAGTTCCATTAGTATTGGTGCAGTATATTTCTTTTACGAGTTATTTAAGTTGGGAATATGATTGTTGCAGAATATTGAGAAAGGAAGAGCTGAAATCCCTCGCGGATGAACTCGGGCTGGAATATGTGGCTGGTGCAAGGGTTATTGATTTAAAGGCGATCAATGTTCAAATGAGTACATTATTTTTCTCCTTTATTTAAAAGTTACCTAGGGAGTTATTATATAGTTATGCATTTTGGTTAAAAAATTGCTTGTTTAAGCGTCGACACAAACCAGTTCAAGGGAGGTACTTTGGAAAAAATGTGCAGAAATGAAGAGTTTTTTACCAGCATTTTCCCTTTAAGGGGAAGCGCAGGTTTTTTGCTGGCCAAAACTGAAGGTATTTCAGACTAATGCAGGGAAATATGGGTTTTTAACCTGTATATTCTCTTTAAGGAAAAGCGCAGGTTTTTTAGTCCGAAATACCTTCAGTTTTTCCTTATGTTTTTTTTTTTTTTTTTTAAAGTTTTTCGCTGATTTTTTTTATTTCTGAGGCTTCTTGTATTTTTAATGATGATCCTGATTTTGGAGAAATTATGGCAACCAATATTTTTTAGTAGAGACCACACGAGCCGAGCTTAGAGGATAGAGAAATTAAAATTAAAACACGTAGAAGCCTAATTGGAATTAGCTAATAGTAAAATGTCTAATACACTCTGATCCAAAAGTTCAGACAATGATGTTTTTTAGCTGTAAAATTTAGAATTGTGATAGTAGAACTTCAAAACATCCCAAAATATATTAAATAAGTATTTTGAAACACTATAATTGAAATATAATTGCTTGCCTTGCTAAAACAATTTTTTTTTCATAAAATAAAAATTTGTATGGTCCCAAAAAATTAGACACAAATACGAGATTATGCTCTTATTGTTAAAATATAACAAAAATTTAATTTTTCAAAAAAACAAACAGACTTAGATAAAATTTTAATAGTTGAATTGTGTTTTTAATGCATGCTTAACAAGTGAAAAAATGTGGAATGTGTAAGTACAAAAATAAAAATAAAAAATTGTCTGAGGTATCGGACCCCTTAAAAGAATTTAATTAAAAGTTTGAGGACATTGGCAATTCCAGTACCAACTAAACAGGAATCGTTTTGTTTGTTCTTTAATTCAATTGAGAAATGTTTTAGAACTTAAAAAGCGCCAGAAGATATGAAGGCGGACATTTTGTTAAATATATTAGGAGGAAAAAGTAAACAATTTAATGGTTTATGTGAAAAAGGAGGACATAAATAATTATGAGAATATTAAATCAATTACTTTGAAAGAGTTTCAGCCTACACCTCAGGAATATTTGGGTAATTTTAATAGTGCACAAAAAACCTATGGCAAAAATTATGTTCAGTTTGCTTCGAGGTTCAGCGCTAATTTTGAGTACTATTGCCAGTTAAGAAATAAAGGCCAGTGATTTCAAAACATTGTGCAAGTTAATCGTTGGGAATAAAATTTTCAGTGAGCTTGATAACGATTTAAAAACACATATTGCCGTAAAGCAAGGGGAAGCATGGTTTAACCCTCAAGCATTGGGAAGAGAAATCAATAATTTAGCTTCAAAAAAGGGAACAAACCAAATTCAAACTTTGCTAAATCCTGTCTATAAAGGGCTCATTTAAAAGGGGAAATATAGACACACATAGAAACAGTAGATATCACAGTCCAACAAACTTTATGTCATAAATGTGTATGCGTCTAACGTTAAAACTCTGCAGTGTATCTTTTGTAAAAATAATGAAAGTCACATGTTGTATCACTGTCCCGGATTTTAAAAACTTGTCAGTCAATGAGCAAGCTGAAATTCTAAAGAAGAATAATCTTTGTTTTAAACGCTTTATTATCGATTGCAATGCAAAAAGGTAAATGTCAAGGAATTGTTTTTGTGGTAAACCTCATAATAAAATTATTCATTTCCTTCAAGAGATTAAAGAACCAAAAAAACCTAAAAGTACCCAGTGAAATGCTTCAGTTTCCAAGTTGCCTTCAGCATTGCTTGCTTGCCGCAAGTGCGTACGGGAGTGGAGTTGGTGGGGAAATTAATAAATTGACTAGTTACAAATTGATTTTTTTAAAAGGGAGAGACAAAATCTATGTATATTTTTACTGTCAGGATTTCAGCTGTCAATATTCTGTTTCAGACCATACTTTAATACCCAGAGACAGTTCCGATTCATGGTAATCTGAGCAACAAAATTAACGAAGCCTGCCTACATGGTGACAAAAAAGATCAAGTCTGGGAATATGCAGAGTCTGCAAGAGGCGTGAAAAACCAGCCACCTTAGGGAAAAAACTTTTAACTGAAACTATATGTTTTATAATATTCAAACATAAAATAAATTCAAGAACTCGGCTGATTTCAAGCAATTTATTTTTTATACATTACTTAAGATTAAACTAAGGGGCATTACAAAATTGCTTTATTCTGTACTTACTATTTATTTTCAGAGGGATCTTGAATTAATAACTTTAACAAACTTGCAACAACAAATATATTCAAACTGTTTCCTAAAGACTTGTATTGTTGCTTTCTATTAACATTTGGTGGGAAATCTAAAATAAAAAGAAGTTATGTAAATTTAAAAATCCATATATATTCTTCTTGCGTGCTACTTCTTTTAACCCTCTAATGCATGAATTTTTTGTTTTGTCCCAAAAAAAAATATATCTGTATCTCTAATGCTCATACATTCCGGGAAAAATACGGAAAAAAATTAAATGCATCGGAATTTAAATCATTTCATTTTTTAAATTTGTTACCAAACGGTAACACCATGCATTAAGCGCTGAATAGATGCTTAAAGTTCAGGGTACTAATATTTATTTTTATTCAAATTATTACCTTTTTTACCTAAGCTAATGAACTTTTTTTATATTTCTCATAAATTATACTTAAAAATAAAGCTCATTGATAATTTTAGTATTATATAAGAAGGTTGCAGAAGCACACAGACACATAGTTTTAGGTATAAAATCTTTCTTGAAAACGTGTATAACAAAAAAAAAAAAAGAGTATTAATATTTAGTACATTTAGATTTTGTTAAACAAGAAAAATTAGTTATTAAAATAATTATGAATAGTAGTTACTTTTGAAACAAAACTAATGTAAAAATAGTAGGCAATAGCAGGCTTAGTACAAATAGCAGGTATTTATGAATAAAAATATACAAAAAATCATTTTTAAACATAATTTTTTTAAATGGCAGAATGATACGACATAAAACAGTTATTTTTACTCTTAAAATCAAGTAGTACCAAGCATTTTAAACACTGAACTCTTGTGAATCCGTTACAGAGACACACGCAAATTAGCAAACAAAAGTTGTGCTTAATGCATGATGTTACCAAACGGTAACACATGTAAAAAACCAACTACAAACTACCAATTTTGAAAAGAATGATTAGAAAACTACTAAATATAGTTTAAAATAACCCTCTTGAACTATAATATTTTTTTCAAAGCAATTTAATTGTATTTAGTACTAAAGTATTGTTACTTTGAATTCTGCCAAACACGTAAATTCACAACAGTTAGAAACTTCACTTTTTAATTTTGAATACACTTTTACTACTGTCAATTATGAGGGTTATTATTAACTAAAATTTCAAAATGGAATGTAATAGATGAAAAAAACACAAATTTGTAGAGAGGAAGGTCTATTCTAATAGAATAAAGTGGATTATGTAACTTGTTACCGAACGGTAACACTATGCATTAGAGGGTTAAACGCTTAAATTGGTGTAATTGCGCTTATACAGTGGTGGTCAGAATTATAAGGACAATGAAAAAATCCTAGATCTTTTCGACAAATCACGGTTGAATTATACAAATTTTATGCATGTTAGCCAATAGTAATCTAAGCATTTTAAATAAGATTTTTTAAAAATATGCCTCAAATTCATAGTTTTTAAAATGCATTATAAATTTTAAGATACAGCGAAATTGGACAGAATTATAAGGACAAATGCATTTTTGTAAGTCTCAAGCATAAATTTACATAAAACTAGCAAAGTTTCTGCTTTGTACATGTCATTCCATGACGAGTTTGCGAGAGTTTGAAAACTTGAATACACTTATCTTCAACCATGCTACTAGGTACGATGCTTTTAGTGTTTGAAAAAGGAAAATTAATCACCTATATAAATTCTGGACTAACTGGACGTGAAATAGCATTGAAATTGAAAAATCTTGGAAAACGAAAACACCCAGGTAGGCCATCTACTGTGTCTTCGAGAGATAAAAGACGAATCGTGAGTAGAGATTACTCCAAAAAGCAAACATTGACAGAAAACTAGCGTGAACTCAACTGGAATTGAATTACAGTGCTCAAACCGTTCCCCCTGTTTTACAAAATGCCAAACAGATTCGATACGGAGAAATGAAGTCTCTCTCACAGCCCCCTTTTACAAAAAACCAAAAGAGACTGAGGATGGAGTTAGGGTCATATGGGGGAATTATGGATCAAAAAATCACAACATCCTATTTTTTTCTAAAATATGAAAGATAGAAAGATTTAATTTTGCATGGAGTAAGCTTAAATAATTTAGAATTTATTTAAATAATCACTTTACCTAAAACTTAATTATTATTAGTTTTATTTTAATTATTGAGTGATCAGGAATTACCCCGGGTTTGGGCAATTATGGATCACACATGGGGTAATTATGGATCACCCTTTTTTTTATAGTAATGCAGATTAAAAGTAAATTAATTTTTGGTTGCAGTTAAAATATAATTCAAAGCAAACTTTTGAACGCCTAAATTAACTTTTCATTAATCTTCTTTCTCAGAGAAAAATAAGACTTTATCGTTTGCTAATTTTTTTTAAATTTGAAGAATAATGATGATCTTTTTTAATAAATTATGCCGCAATTTCCCATTTACATTCTTTCGAAAATTCGGTTATTTATAGTTTGTTAAATTAATTTACAGTTCGAAGTATCTCGAAAGTTTCTCGTAAGTTTAACGAAATGAAAAGAGTCAAAATATTGAACAAAAATGGAATTTGCATGGTATTTCAATGTAGATTAAATTTTTTGTTATCTAAATTTTAAATAAACTTTTAATTCGAATTTTTTAATGAAAGCCCTTTCAGTTTCAGCCAAAAAAAATTTTCCTTTTTTTTTAATAAAATTTTTTAAATTTTAAAATTTTTTATTTTAAATTTTCTTTTTATATTTGATTAAAAAAAAAAATAATTTTTTCTCTAAAAATAGAAATATGAGTCTCATAAATCTGATCCCCAAAAAAATCATTGATAAGCGAAAAAATTTAAAATAAAAAATTTTTTTTAAAAAAAAAAAAAATAAAAATTCAAATCGTTTGTTCTCAATATTATTTTATTTCTTATTATTCTCATATTATTTTTCTATATTATAAAATATTATTTTTTTAAATCTATTAAAAAAAAAAAAAAAATAATAAAAAAAAAAATAAAATATTCTAAAAACCTTTACTTTTCGCAAAAACTTACTTTCAGATATTACTCGGGGAAAAGGGAATGGAAATTTAACTTTCTTTTTTCTAGGGATAGGCAGATGGTTAAAAAGAAAGTAGCATATCTGCTTCTAGGGGGGCAGGACTACGAATTTTTTAACCATACATTTCATACCAATTCCATGCAAGACCAGTGCAGCACATTGCATACCATACAGAGATATATATAATCAATATTTAATAAATACTAGATATATATCATTATTATAAATTATTTAAAACTTTTTAGCTTTACATTTTTATTTTGCAATTTTATTATGAGTGAATATTTGATAATTTCTGTAAGGAATAGGTTATTATTCACAAAAGTAAAAGTAAAAAAAAAAGTTTTTATTGTATGTAACTCTTCGGAAAAATTTTTTTTGCGGAATCATATATTGTGGCATTGCGAAACAAACGACGAAATGTGGATTCATCAGCATCATTGTGTGGGCATGATTGCGCACATCGGGGGGCATAATCTTTTAATTCTAAGGATTTAGAGCAAAAAAAAAAGGGCATTTTTTTTTTTTTTTTTTTTCCAATATCTAAAAAAAATTTAAAAAAAAAAAAAAAATATAAAATAATTAATAAATATTTTGATAATAGAGAAAAAACAAAATCCTAAGTTGTGACAAATTTTTTTTTTTATTTTTTTTAAAAAAATTTTTTTGTTTAAAAATTTTATTTGATTTAAGAGATCAGATTTATGGATGAATTTTTTCTGGAATGAACTACTCAATGAAATCTAAAAAAACATGAGAATGTTTTTTTTTTATTTTAAATATAATATTCAGGGAATAAATCAAAAAAAAAAAAAAAAAAAAAATTTTTTTTTTTAAAATGCGTAAATTTAAATTTTTGAGCTGAAACTTGAGTGAGAGTTGTCCATATATGAGGTACTTTCAAAAAAAAAAATTAGCCCGATTGGAATGGGGGCATTTTTCACCGTATTATCTGGCGAGGGCCTTTGGAATGCAGCCTAATCTGATTTTTTGCTTCAAAATGACGTATACCACTTAGCTAAAAACACATGAAAAATTAAAAAATATCACTGATCCAGAATTACCCCAGTGATCCAGAATTACCCCAGTAAACTGGGGGATAAATCGATATACCTTTAAAATCATTAAAAAAAATAATTATTAAAAAATTTATATCGGAATGAAAAGCTTAGACCTTTTCCTATTGAAAAATAGCACCAACAATATAGTTAGTTCAAATATGTTTCTCCAGTATGGATCTTAAAAAAAATCATGTTTTTCAAAGACATTATCTTTTTTGAAGATGTTTTTATGGTAGCGTAAAAAGTATTTTTTTCTATTATTTGCTGCAGAGTTACATTGTTTTTGAACTTGATATAAGAAAATAGAATGTATAAGGATGACTTGGCATAATTTATTTTTTTCTAAAAACCATTTTTAATCCTTAAAACTTAGTGATCATTATTTACCCCGGAAAGAGAGTGATCCATAATTCCCCCATGTGACCCTAGCTAAAGAGTGCATTCCTATGGCCGACAAATGTAATGATGTCTTTTCTGATTAAAAGAAGTTAAACCTAGACAAACCTGATGGGTTTAAGTATTTTTGGTATGATCTTTGCAAAGAAAAGCAATATTTTTAAAGCATTCATACCGTTGCAAATGGCCTGGTCATTACAGAGTCTAATATTTCTATAGGTCCAGAGGATTAATTACGTATCCTCTGGAACTATAGAAATAGTTTTTCTTTAAGGGAAAATGAACTCAAATAGTTATGTTGATATGCTGGGTACCATTTTTTGCCAGAAGCATAGTTGATAACCAGTGGTGACTATTTATTCCATCATTACAATAATGCATCAATACATGTGTCCTAAGCTGCAAAATCATGGTTTGACGTTATTTCTGTAAAACTTTTGAGTCCCGATTTAAACCCAGTCAATAATTTGTGGGGTATTTTGGTGCATGAAGTTTACAAAAATGGCACTCATAACAACTGAGAACTGATGTCATCAATTGAAAAGGCATGGAAAAATATACCTGTTAGCACCCTAAAGAAACTAACGAGCTCTATGACATCAAGATTAATTATAGTAATTGAAAATAAGGGTGAACTCATTAATTATTAATTGTCTTGACTTGATAATTTTGAATGTAATTATAATTTCCGAAAATCGTGAAACTACGGCGATCCGAAAGAGTTAAGGCAACTTGGTCGTGGAGACACCCAATTGGGAGGAAAATGTAGGATTAAAAAAACAAAAAATATCGGCTTACATCGGTTGGCTGATGTTTTTTAGGCCGATCTCCGGCCAGGCCGATGCATCGGTCTATCCGTATTTGCTTATTATTTTATAAACTCAAATTTAGTATTTTAAGTTTTTTTATTGTTCTTAAATGATTTAAAGCATAAAGAAGTATTTTGTCAAAATACATTTTCGATCAATTCAAAAACAATTTTTTCGGCTCAATTTTCAGTTGTCCTTATAATTTTGACCATCAATGTATATTGGATAATGATATGTTAATTCAGGGTGGCTACAGAAATTGAAATTGAATCCCGAGATTTCGTTGATTTCCAGAATATTTTCAAAAAATTTCCCTGAGATTTCAAATTTTGTTTAAAAACTAATTTTTCAAGTAATACACATACAAATAACTTAAACACAAAAATAAATTGACTAACTTTGCATTAATTTTTCCATAGCAAAAAAGGAGATGCGACTTTCATCTTTTATCTCCCAACACAAAATATATAATTAACATTTCCTACAGTGGTTCTTGATATTTTCATTAAGTAAACATTTTAAAAATTCCGCATTTATAACTTCACTATCGTTTTCACCGGAACTAAAAAATTTCCCAATATTAGATGTTTTTTCAACACTTTCAGTATGTTTCTTCGAGTTGATGTGATTTTTAATGTCACTTAAACCAACAGGAGCAATTTTAATATCACAAACACACACTGTGCAGAAAGGGAAATCGGGTCCTTTCCGAGAAATTCCGATGCATGGGAATTGTTTTGAGTAAGAGTCTACAAAACTTGATACTGTTTAGTTTCCTGACGCTTACATCTTTAAAATAATACACGAAAATAAACGAAAGCGGAATTCACTAGCATTTTTATAGCATGCTTACAAACGAAACCATAGAGAACGAAACAATAAACAAACTCATTCCAATCCCAGCGCGCTATCGCTAAAACTTGGGTCGGTCCGGAGTGAACGGGTCTAAAAGAACGAATCCACAAAGGGAACGATCATCCAGATCCTCTATATCGCGTCGAATGAAAGACCTGTTACAGACCAGGTTACAGACCTGGATCCCCTCCGAGATCGCTGGTAATGGGTCGGTCCAGAGTGAACGAGGTCAAATGAACGGATCCACAAAAGGATCGGTTCCGCTACGTCGAAAAAAATCCGTTATTTTAAAAATTGGGGGGGGGGGGTAATAGGTAAATTTCCCTGAGATTCTAAGGATTGCAAATTTCCCTGATTTCCCGGTCTTGTCGCCACCCTGTAATTGTATATGTTGATGATATAATAACCCTCAGTAAATATCAAACTGAACTTGATATTGTCTCTTGATTTGATGAAAAAATTTTAGGTAACACAAGACTTTTAGGTGTACATTTTGTTCAGGAACATGGAAAATTGTATATTCATTATTCATCAACAAGAATACATTGAAAAAGTGTTAGAAAGATTTTATAAATTTAATTGTCAAATTTCGTCTTGACAAAAGGTGTGGTTTAATCTAAAAGAGACTGCCTGTCAACCGAAGACAAAATTGTTGAAATTATTCGTTTTCCTTACCGTCGTTTACCTTAAGTATTATTGATTGTTAATCATATGTTCCAAATGTTCAATATGTTGCATATACCGTTAATTTACTATCCCAATTTCAGGAAAATCATGAAATAGTTCACTGGAACAATTCATTAAAACTTTTGGGATTTAAGTTACACAAAAAATGTAAAGTTGGATTTATCTGGTGCGTCAAATTAAGATATTAACTGTTTTAGCGACTCAGATTTTGCTGTTAACCATGACGACAGGGTAACCTCGATAAGTAATCGGTTATGTCTGCTCGATAGTCCAGTCTATGATGAGTTTTTCCGATCAAGTGTCAAGAAGAAATGTGTTGAATTTTCGCTCCGATCATCGCCGGTTTGACGTTTATGCAAATTTTTGTCGTTACGTATGCTCGGTCCGTGACGTCACATCGGTATGAGGTGATGACTGGAAGTTGGGCGGTTCCGCATTTCGACGAATAGCATTTAGCCAGGTGTTGGGGAGGGCTTTATAAACGGGTGTTATGATATTCTTTTTTTTTTATTCTACTGGGTTTGTGGTTTTAACTTTTCTTCTGTAGGAGACCGGTATGTTCTGAATAAAATGCGGTAAATATTCCAGGGTTCGTTGATTTAAATCAACTTGATTTAAATCATGATTTAAATCAATGGATTTTTTTTAAAAAAATCATGATTTAAATCAGATTTTTTTAAAAATTTAATTTAAACCAATTTTTTAAATTAATATTTTAATAATGACGTTATGATAAAAAAAAGCTTATGAATTTACATATATGCATTCAATTTTTAACATGAAAATGCCAGAATACCACTGATAAATTGCCAAAGTGCCACTGCAAAATTTTCAAACATTTTAACAACAGATAGACTGATCCCATAATGAAATAATAGACTAATCATTCAAACACAAGGCTATCAATTTATCAAGTGCCTTCAAGTATTGTTAGTAGTTTTTTGTATTTGTAGCAAGTATAAGTTGATAAATAAAGTACTGTTTTAGTAATATTTTGCAAGTGACATATTTTGGAAACTAAAAAATTTCCCAATATTAGATGTTTTTTCAACACTTTCAGTATGTTTCTTCGAGTTGATGTGATTTTTAATGTCACTTAAACCAACAGGAGCAATTTTAATATCACAAACACACACTGTGCAGAAAGGGAAATCGGGTCCTTTCCGAGAAATTCCGATGCATGGGAATTGTTTTGAGTAAGAGTCTACAAAACTTGATACTGTTTAGTTTCCTGACGCTTACATCTTTAAAATAATACACGAAAATTGGAAGATTGGATTGATTTGGAAGATTTTTTTTCTTCAATAAACCTGCAATTGGAAAGTTCGAATTTTCGGTATTGGTATACATTTTTAATTTTTAAATTATGGTATTATGCATATAATTAGGCTTACATGTAAAGTAATTTTAGTAAAACAAATTGCCTGGTACTATGTTTTCAAAATTCATTTAAAAATTAAACATTTGATTAAAATCCGATTTAAATAAAAAAAATCTGATTTAAATCAAAAAAATCTGATTTAAATAAAAAAATCTGATTTAAATAAAAAAATCTGATTAATTATATATTTTTTTTTAAATCAATAAAATCACGAACCCTGAAATATTCTGAAAGTGATTCTTCGCTGCCACTGGTCGGTGGTCTCCAGTGTGCATGTTTTTTAGAAGAAAGTTGTTTAAGTTTTTCCAAGCCCGTGTTCTCTCCTGGTGTGAAATGTACCGGTAGCCCTCAACTTCGTAAGTTTTGTCATGGCCTTCTTAAAGACATCAAACTGTATATAGTTTCTATGTTATTTTTGAGCTCAAGTTTTTAAAGAATTTCGAAAATGTATTTCTAATGTAATTGGTTTGGTTTTTTTTTGGTAAAGTTGTTCGGGTATTTTTGACGTCAGTTTATTTATTTGGGGTAATTTTTTATATCAGTTAATTTCAGTAAAACTTAATCGAGCCTGAATAAATTAAACTTATCTTTGAGTAATTTGAGAAATTGTTAAACCGTGCAATATTTATATTTACTTTTGTTTTGTTTGATATATGTCTACAAATTTGTTCTATTTTAAACTTATTTCAAGGTCTCATCATTTGCCTTGTTTATTTTCCTGTAGCTTTATATTATAGTTTTGACTAGGCATCTTTAACTATAGTTGACTTACGGGTTAACAAAATCAATAAGAATCCGATGAGTAGTAATCGAAATCTCATCTTCCGATAGAATTTTGAACACTTTAAGATAAAATTCTGAACAGTTTATGACATGTTAGTATTAAAATTTTAAACAATATGGCGCCAATACTATTTTTTCTGTTGGTCAGGTAATAGTATTTCGAATTTCAGGAGGCGGACAGAATCACCAATCTCAGGATCCGCGCTCTTGTCTTGCAACAAGGAACTATACATTTGACCTTGCGGCCATGGAATCTTGCAGATTGCTTGCGTGAAAATAAAGAGGTTAAAAGTTAGATGGTTAAAGAAGTTTTATGTTATTAAGAAATTTTAATTTCTATTTTTCTTTTGAAAGTTGCAAATTCTTTTTAAATATTACTTTATTTAAGCTAACAATACTAATAAAAATTTTACATTTAAGAACAATTCTTCGTAAATTATGATTTGAAAAGTTTTTTGGTTCATAATATTTATTCAAAAATCTATTTTCTTTAAATTAAGTCTTCCAAAAATTAATCACCGCAAAAAAGTTTGAACGATCGAGCAAAATTTCAAGAAGCAATGCTACTAGGGTATGAATAGTTTTATATCCCCTGAATTTATTATTAGCATCATTGTTTTAACAGATGTATTTGCACTTACTCTCCCCTTAGCCACTAATCTCCAAGCAGAGTGTATGGATGTGCTCAACAGAGTGAAGTAAGTTGATGCCACACTGAAAAGCCTGCAGACTCCAAGAATGTAGCAGCAAACATTTTATAAATTATATTTAAACTAGGGGGCAAAGCCCCCTGCTCGCTACCGCTCACTAACCCACACAAAGTTAATTGATGCGAAGTAGCTAACATATATAAGGGTGGCTACACAGAATCTGTGAAAACAAATTCCCTGACTTTTCCAGGCAAAATTTAAAAAATGTCCCTGATTAGCGGAAATGAACTATATTAGCATGCTGGTTTCCTTCTGGTATTAATAAAACCACTTTCTAGTATATTTAAAAAAAAATTTTAAAAGAAATTTAATTAATGAATATACAATGAGCTTTTTAAAACAAATCTATAAAAAAAAAGCAAGTGTTAAAGCCCATATAATGAAAATGTTTAGTTATGATAACACTTATTAAGATTATCAAGCTATGATATTAAAATAACGTATTATTAGTTGTTCGATGTCATCAGTGGATTTAAAAAAGTTATTAGGCAGCAAAATAAGTTCAATGCGGAAGCATTGTTGGATTGCCCTAGAAGTTAGTTGGCCAATATTTGAAGACATCTTAATGCAATTAAAATCTTAATTATTCTTCAAATTTACATTAGATTTCTCATATCTTAAATTATCTTAATTATGATTTAAACTTGTTTTTTTACTGAAATTTAAGTTTAGTTTTTATTGATATGGACCGAGAATGGTGAAGTTAAATATCGTTGCACTAGAGCTTGGGCAAGAGTTAAAACGAAAGATTAATAAGCAGTAACTCAACCACTTAAGTGAAAGCCATTTCATGATTGAACTTTTTTTATCCTTTCTTTTACCAGTTAAAATGGCAATTTTGGAAATTTTCCCTGATTTTTAAAAAAATCACCAATTTCCCTGACTTTTAAAGATTGATTAAATTCCCTGATCCTGTAGCCACCCTGTATAAATAAAGCGCATTATAGGTCTTTTCTACTCTTTCGCGGATAAAGATATTTTTAAGGACTACAATGGCGGAATAGCGTTTATCCAGCCTTCATAAAGAAGAAGCAACTAATCTACCTCCTTTACAAGTAATGGAGGTTTTACTTTGAAACAAGAGAAGACTGCGTTTGAAACTAGACGATTAATTTTTAAAACAAACATACTAGCTTTAAAATTATATATATGAAAATTATCACATCAGAGTCTTTCATGCTGGGCACCAATCACATGCATTTGTGGTAAAATCTGGTGTTCGATAGGGATGCATACTTTCCCCCACATCTTTTTTATTGTCATCGACTATATAATGAAGCTACCAAACAAAAAAGGTATAAGGTGGAACCTAAACGAACATCTGACTGATCTCTGCCTTGCAAACGATCTTTGTGTGATGTCTAGCACTCTCCAAGACATGCAAACAAATACAATGATTCTAAATCCAGAGGCAAGGAAACAAGGATTAAATATAAACAAAAAAAAAATTATGAAAATTAACACAAAACAGACAAATAATACCTATTTAGACAATAAAATAATAGAAGAAGTAAATACTTTAACATATTTAGGTTGTATAATTAGCAATGAGGGAGGAACTAACGAGGATATATTAAACAGATTAAATAAAGCTCGAATAAGCTTTTCTATCCTCAATAAATTCTGGAAAAATAAAAATCTCACTTTCAACTAAAATAAGAATTTTCAACACAAATGTAAAATCTATATTATTATATGGAACTGAAACATGGCATGGGAACAAATCAAACATGAAAAAACTTTAAAATTTATTTTTTTTAATATAACTCTTGTTGGCTCCTGTGTGCGCTTGTTGACGTATTATGCAGGTTGTTGGCGGCCGCCAAGTTGGCAAGCCTAATTATATAAATTCAGAAAGCAACGCCCACGTTTAGTGTCTAGTTTAAAGTGTCAGTTTTTAAATACCTTAGCTTCTATTTTAACGTTTCGTGTCTATTTTTAAATTCGATGTCAATTTTAGTTCTTCAGTTTCGAAGTCCAATTTTAATGCTTAGTATCAATTTCTAACTGCCGATTTCTACTGCATAAATAATAGTTAGGTTAATCAAGTGCAGTGAATTAAATTTTAAATTTGGCAAGTTCATTTAAAAAGTAAACTAAAGGCCCTCGCCAGATAAGACGGTGAAAAATGCCCAAATTCCAATCGAGCTAATTTTTTTTCTGAAAATACCTCATAGTATGGACAACTTCTCAGCCAAGTTTCAGCTCAAAAATATGATGCATTTTTGAGTAAAAAATTAAAGTTTTTTTTCTTTTTAAATTGATTATTCCCTGAATATAGTTGATAAATCCAAAAAACTACTCAAGAGTTTTTAGATATCATTGAGTAGTATTCTCAGAAAAATCCGCTCATAAATCTGATGGAGCGATCATTGTTAAAAATGCAATTTTATTTTTCAAAAAAAAATTTCATGCCAAAATCGTTTGGTACAACTTAGGATTTTGTCTCTACATATTCCTCTATTATGAATCTATAATATATATTTTTTTCAGATTTTTAAAATTATTGGACGATAATTTAAAAAAAATAAAATATTCTTAAAACCTGACTTTTCGCACTACTTACTCGGCAGATGGCACCCCTAACAGAGGCAGGGAAATTCAATCTGGGAGAATTTCTTTCGGACTAAACGATTTTAGCATAGATTTAGAAAGTAGCAGATCTGCCTCTAGGGGGAAAGGTGAAGCCATTTGTTAACCAGTATCCCGAAAGGCAGTTCGCAAGCTCTAGCACATGGCATGCCATACGCCACCAGATGGCACCATGAGAAAATTCGACTAATAAAAAATATATATTCAATATTAACTAATTAAAACTTTTTACAAGTTTTGCTAGCATAATTTTATAGCTGCATGCGTATTGATAATTTCTGTAAGGCATGAGGTATATATTCATAAAAGAAGCGAGTTAAAAATGCAGTTTTTATTGTATGTAACTCTTCGGAAAAACCATTTTTGTGAACCAGTATCCCGTGATGCATTGCGAAAACAACGAAATGTGGATTCTTCTTTCTCTTCTCTTGTAAGCATTTAACACAATTGTTGTGCTCCCACCCCACTGAATCAGTAGGAGACTAAATAATCCCCCCCCCCCTTGTGCATTTGCATTTGTACAAATAAGAAATAAAGAATGAAACTTTTAATAACTCAGGTTTAGCAAATCATGCAGAGCAGCGTTTGATTTAAATTCCCCGGTTCTTATAATCACTCAGAAGCTGTTTTTTTCCAAATATGTCGTACCCAGCCATCCTGAAAGAATTACTAGCTTTTGCAATGCCTAAAAATTAAGGTTTTAGAATCTAGGTTTTTAGAACAGCCACAAGATTTTGTTTTCACTGCATTAGATTTAAATTTAAACTTTTGACTCTTTATGTATATTTAAATTTAATTTATCAGTAAATGGTCTAAATACCACATCAATATTTTAAATTTGTGAAATTATATTTTTTTTACGCATTTTAAAAATTATATATGTAATGTATTCTGTAAAAACTTATATGACCATTAAGGGGCTTATACACCTGCTTTCCTCAAGTGGTTTAGGCCCCCGAAATAATTTACTATCAATGAGAATTATCAACAGAGAAACTTAAATTTTTAATTTAAATATATTGAAACATACCAAATTTGTTTGGAAAACACATAAGATTTGCTATTTCCCTTGGTGTGAAGTATCGAAGTCTTAGCTTCTTTAACAAATGCAACTGTTCTTTTTTATCTTCTGATTTGCAAACAAGGTCAAATACAGCCTTTTCCTAAATAAAAAAAAATCACCATAAATTTTAAGAAGACAATAACAAAATAAAACAAAAACCCCAAAATTGAAAGAAAAAATGTTTGTATGAATTTTGGCACACTGAAATACTCTGCCTTGAAATTGCTGAAAACCCAATTATAGTATTATCAATGGTAACTTGCTCCACTTGCATACAATCCAGATCTACGCCTAGGGTGGGCAGAAAAACCTTTTTTAGTTCGAAGATGCAATACCGCAGAACAGTTACGAATTATGTAGCAGGGTGTCTACCAGATTTATTGAATCTAATTTCTTGACCTTTTCAGGATCTCTTTTGAACAATTCTTCATCTTTTTCAGAAACTTTTACAAACGTTTAAATGATTAATCCGTTAAAGAAAAATTACAAAGACAAACCATAAAATATTACTTGATGCAATACAGAGCAAATTCAAGCCGCAATTGCACAGTTCATACAATTATCAGGGGGGGGGGGGACTGTAATACTTTTCAAGGACTTTCCAGAAAAATTAAAGACTGGAAAATTCTAACAACATAAAATCTAAATATACAAAGCATGTATAAGCCGAATTATCTCTTATTTATAAACTAAAAACCTGTCTGGAATCAGAAACCCAGCATAGACTGAAGTAAACAAAAAAAGTATTAAATGCACAAAAAAAATCATTTAGGGAAGAATAAGACCGAATGAAAGCTCATCGCTAAACCAGTATCTGTGTTGATCCAATGGAAAAATTTGATTTTCTAAGCTACATTTCTCTGATTGCATTTAATATATTGACAACCTTTTTTTTGTTATTGTAATACAATTAATGTAGCTGATATACAAGGCTCAAAAATCCTGCTTTTTTTTAAATTAGTTTAAATATTTTTGTTAGAAAAACTAGTATATTAAAATTTTACTTACTTTTTCCCGTTTAATTTTGCCACGACGAAAAACTTGGATAAGCTATTTAAACTTGCCACGAAAAATTTCGGCGATGTTTACAAACAACCGAACCACTCTTTTCAGTTCAGATCTTTGAGTGTTTGGTTTGTTTTAGTTAATTTCCTCAGTCACAAACATTTTGACTGTTTTTCTATGTTTTATAATTATTAAACTTATCTGGGAATTTAATAAGTAGCTTATTTATCTTAATTAATATATTTGAATTAATTCCAACTTGCATTTTTTCTATTAATATTATGTAAATTTTGTATGCTTAACTGCATCGTCTCTTCTAACTTATGCAAACTATCTCAGTATATAAGCAGCCGGTTTTCCAAAGTCTTTCTCTTCTTCTTCAAGATCTTTAATAACTTTTAGTGACTATAATCACTCTTACAGTGGTGGACATAATTATAAGACACCTATCAAATTTTAACAAATAATGAACAAAAAGATCCAGACCTTAAAAATGTCTTATCAAATACGTCAAAAACATAAATTTATTCTGTTATCATGTATAATTATTGTATAATAATGATATTTTCTTACAATTTAATGGAAAAACTTAAAAACATAATGGACAAAATTATAAGACACCCGATTTTTTTTCCAAATACAAATGTAAACATAGTTTGCCGACACTAATATTTTAAAAGAAAATAATCTAACAAGGTTATTCGATATTTGGTGGAGTCTCCATTGATTTTTATAACATGAAATATGCGATTTAGTATCGAATATATTGATTCTAACAAAATACCGCAAGACAGTTCTTCCCAAGTACATTTTTTATGTCTTCAACACATGCAAACTTCCAACAAATTTCGGTAAACTACAAGAGCCAAGGTCTCTTACAAGTTTTCGATGACATTTAAGTCAGGGGAAGGGAGAAGGCCATGGATGATTATTGATGCTTTGCTCTGAAAGCCACTTCTTTGTTTCCTTTGATGTATAAATTACGTGTTATTGTGCTGGAAAGTGTAGTTTTCGCTGCAAAGAAGTTCACCGTATATTGCTAGTTGATTCTTAAAAAGATTATAATGCGCTTCGGAATTCATTCTTGAACGGACGAAAACAATATCTGATTGCCCTTGAGTCGAAAAACCAGCCCAAGCAATTACTGAGTCTCCACCCATTTGGTGGCTCATTAGTACTTAAGGAGACTTCCGTAAATCATGCCAATAATAGTGAAATTTGTCGGTGCCATCCAGGTTAAACTTTTTTTCATCCGAAAATAGCAAAGAGTATCATTTGGCAGTCCAGACCATAGTTTGTTTGGCGAAGTTTAGAAGGTCCATTTTGTGCCGCCTTAGAAGAGGTGTTTTTACTTCCATTTTTAAAATTACACATAGGAAGCATTATGCAACATCCTGCGAATGATTGCCTTGCTGATGCCTTGATCAATTAAGTTTCAAAGCATTTTTAATGGCTATAGAGGTCATCTGATTCTGTGTTGCGAGCGAAAGCATATGGAGTCCGTCTCTCAGGGACAAGCAAGGAGTACGCCCAGATCTTTTAATCACCGATTAATTAATTCCTCTTTTCAAAAGATGTTTAACTGCACATCTAGAGTGCTTAACAGCTTTTGAAATATTATTAATTGAAGCACCAAATCCATTTAATCTCGAAATTTTGGAAAATTTCATTTTCTATTAATTCAGTACCTCGTTGGATGTCGGGATGTTTGTAAATGCTTGAAGACGGTTATTGGCTGCTTTAGTTAACTGCTGATGTCATAACAGGGCAGCAGGAAATTTGCATATTGAAAATTATTTAGGGTGTCTTATAATTTTGTCCACTGTATTTTTTTTAATTTTTTTATTAAAATCTATTAAATATCATTTCTGTAATACAATTATGGGTGATAACAGAATAAATTTTAATTTTTTATCATATTTGACAACGAATTTAATGATTTAAATCGTAAATTTCAGTGTATCGTCAAATTAGGTAGGTGTCTTATAATTATGTCCACCACTGTATCATGAAAGTTTAAACCACCGGTACCCTTTTGGGTGTTAGTTTGAGACCATGCAGTAAAGCAATATTCTTGACTGCCAAGCAGTCACTTTGTTTTGTTTTGCCAATTTGTGTTTGGTAAACAGAGAATGTTAACCGGTGAGTTGTGATATTTTTAAATAAACTTTTACTAAAGCTTCTAACTTATAATTTACGTCAATGTGTCACTCTGCTACACTTTTAAGAAAATCAAGTAACAATTTTGTTGAAAATTATTTATTGAAAATTAATAAAATATTCAAACTATTTTCAAAAAGTAGGACTTAGAGCCCAGTAATTAAACTACATTTATAATATTTAAAAAAAGAATTCAATACAGCAAGAAATAGCCCTCGTGTAGCTCTAGTGCGACGATAATTCAAACCTAACTAACAATACAGCAAGAGAAATGTTGCTAAAAAAATCATTCCCCCCCCCCCCCCTCATTGGATTAACAAAAAGGCACTTTGGTTCGGAGACCAGAGGTCATTCGGTTATATCCCTCCTTAACATGCAAACTGTTCTTGTGATCACAAGGTCACGTCTTATGGCACTTGAAAAGAAAATTTTCTGGTTGGTCCAACTTGAACTGAACCAGAGCTACAAAAATAACAAGACGCTATTCTGATCACAGAGCCCAAGAATTGTCAATCATTATAAGGCAATGCAACAACATCAATGGATCTTGTGAAAATTACTAGGCAGCAAAAAACGCGAACCAGGATTGCACATCTTGGTCAAGAGTGTTCGATAGTAGGGTAAAGGAACAACCAGGGATCAATCTGCAGTCGCATTTGTCGCAAAATGCGACGAGTTGCACAAATATGCGAGAAAAAAATTATTGGCTGTCGCGAAATTGCGACGAAATAATTCGGTGAAACTAAACTTAAATTTCAAGGAACAACAAGTTCAAATAACTGATTCTAATAATGAAAATAAAATTTTTAATCAAAATGAGAAGATGAATTCAGATTAAATTACACAAAGGTGTCTTCAAATCTCTGCCAGCCAGTGCAACCTCCCATTAGAAAAGTAGTCTAATAGTGCTTCCTGATTTACTTATTTTACTGCCTAGTAATTTTAACGTAACCTACCGATGTTGTCACATTGCGTCACAATGATTGACAGTTCTCTGGCTCTGAGATCGGAAGAGTAACTCGTTACTTTTCTAGCTCCGGTTCAGGTCTGACGATCAGAATATATTTTCTGATCAAGTGCCCAATTCACGATGTCTCTGAGTCGTGATCACGTGAACACCTTGAATGTTAAAATGCTTTTTGTTTACGTTTGAACCTTTTATTCTACTTCCGCTTGTACTGGGGTTTCTGATTTTAAAGAATATTGAGTTTTTTAAAAAATGGACTTAGATTTTATGTTGCTAGTAAATTTCTAGTCCTTGAATTTTTCTGGAAAAATGCTAGGATTTTTTCCTTAACAAATGTATGAACTCTTTTAATAAGGATATGTATTGAAAGATCAAAAGTTAGGGATTTCAATCAACCAAAACTTGATTTTAATACACCAAATGAACAGCAAAAACAATAAAACACATTCATAGAACGAACTGTTGCTCACCGTCGCCGAAGAAAAAAAATCAAGGACTCTTGATGATTGTTGATGAAAATCAAGGGGTATTTAGAGTGTCCTTGAAATCAAAAATAAAAATCAAGGACTTTCCAATGATTTTTGGTCAAAATCAAGGAGTATAAAGGGGTCCTTGAAAATGAAAATCAAAGACTTCTTAAGGACTTTCAAGGGGGCGTGGGAACCCTGGATGATCATCTTTAAATGAAAAACTACACTGACCGGCAGCCGATATTTGAAGTGCAATCTAATCATATTTCATCTCTATATATTTTTTAATCTTTATTATTGCAATTTATTAGGAATTTCACGCAATTTGTGCCGCATTGTTTACTTTTAAAACGTCACGATGGTAGGTTCAGCATTTACGCTGTGACGTCACGAGCAGTCCAGGGCCACATTTGTTTTTACAAGTTCGTCTCGTGGTGGCCGTTTTAATCTCTTGTCACTTGCTCTCCCACGGCCTTTTAAAGTTCGGATAGGACTTTATTAGCATGAAGTAATAAACAAGTTCTTTTTCTTGCTCAATCGCTTACGTATTTTTATTCCTTTCTCCAAAGTAAGACTTATTATTTATTTTGTCTGCATTATGTATTTTAAGAAGATTTTATTAAAAGTTTTTGTTTTTAGTCAACTGTTTATTTGTGAATCATTGCTACTCTGCTTATGATTATTATGCACCTACAACTTATTCTTCCAATCACGCTCTGTTTAAGGAGCCATGAATAGAGGCTATTAAGGGTAATGGGCCCAGTTGAGCCTGGAAGAATAACCCAATTTTAGTAGCATTTAAGCATAGTTTTTTAAATAAACAGTGTGAAGATTTAATAGCAAATTTAGAGTTAGGTTTTTTGGAAACTTGGTATTTGGAAAAACTTTTTGAAGAATGTTATTTTGAAATTAAGTCATAGTAGAAGAGAGTATAAGAATGAATAAATAGTCATAAAGAAGTTTCAAGCGCTTTTGAGGGAGAGTATTTGAAAAATTTCAGAATTTTAAAATCTTTTAAAGAATTTTTCATTTGTTTACTTAAACTTAGAAATGGCTGAAAACACGGACAATAATATTATTAAGAAACTAAATCGCAATAACTATGGCACTTGGGTGGAAGATATTAAAGTTTTACTCATGGAGAAAAATGCGTATCGCATTGTGTCCGGTCAAGAACCCAAACCCGCTGCTGAAGCTGAAGACTTTCAGCTGAGATCAGACCGCGCCTATACTATGATTTATTTGAATATAGAACATTAATATTGGATTTTGATAACGGGTAGTGATGAAGATCCAAAGAAAACCTGGGACACTTTGGAAAAACACTTCCGTCCAGAATCCCGATCTAGAGCCATGGGTCTGACTGACGAATTCTTTAGTTGTAGAATCAATGACGGGAAACCGATTGGGTTGTATGCCGCTAGATTAAGGAACATTAACATCCAACTAGCTGACGTAGACCTGAAACTTGATGAGTGGTTAAAGAGTTTTCAACTTATACCATATCTTCCAGCTGAGTACAATAGTATCGTCCATTGGAAAGACACCGATTTTGTGTTTGATAAAGTACTGGATGAATTATTAGCTAAAAAGTCTAGGTAATAGCAAGCACATGGGGATCAGCAACTAGTTGCTTTGCAGAGTACAAAAGAAATTCCTAAACCCCGCTGCACGCAAGCCAAATAAGTTTAACAAGAATAAAAAAATTCAAAAATTAAATGTTTTAAGTGTGGAAAAATGGGTCATATAGCCACGGAATGCCGTACAAAGTTTCAGATTAATAAAGAGCAGAGTTTCGTTGTTGAGGCAAATTTGAATGATAATGTCAACTCGCTCTCTCAAAAGCATGGATAGTGGATACAGCAGCAAGCGCACATTTTTGTGGGAATAAAGAGTTATTTAAATAAAGAGGTCATTATGCCGAACACAACATGATGGAAAGAGGACTTCAAAAGGTTTATGAAAACCAAATTTGACCTGCATGGAGTCACAGGGCATACTGAGAGAGTGATGCTCCATGATTTTTTTGTTCAAAGAACCCCAGGGAAGATGTATGGAGTAGTCTTTCCATAGACCAAAATTTTTTAGCCTCCTTACGTAAATGATAGCTTCTGCCTCAATGCGCATGTGCAAAGGAATCATTCCCAGGAGTAATTCCAAGGTTACAGAAGGAGTAGTTCTGAGGCAACCCGAAATTGAAACACAAACCATCCTTTGGATTTTTGCGAGATTCTGCTGGCAGACTAGTGATTTAGTCCTAGACCACCATAGAAATGAACCAAGGGTGATAATAGGACAGATGGTGAGAGTGTAAATCCAATGGATAACCTTAGGTTTCAGGCCCCATGCTCTTTCAATAGCATTTTTGCAGCTCCAAAAACTCTTTGGGCCGCCAATGCAAAAATCGGCTTGCTTAGACCAATTCAGCTTTTTATCAAAAATGATGCCCAGGAACTTCACTTCTTCGAAACAAGTAAGGATCTGGCCACAGAATTTGACATTGACAACAGGAATGGTTGTCTTTTTAGTGAAAGCCACCATCTTGTTTTTTTGTGGGTTAACAGAAAGCCCTTCACAGTTACACCATGCTTCAATATCTCGAAGAGCCTTGTTCATAATATCATAATACACACAGAGACCTTAGCACGTTCTTGCATTGAAAAAGTGACGAAAACGTGTGCACTTACCAACTTGGAAAAATGTACAGAAAATTTTGCAAAATGGCAAATGCAAAAATGACAATAACAAAAAATGTACGGATTCAAAAGTTTTCTAAAAAATATAAAGCTGTTATGTTTAAAGGAGGTAATAACATTAACGCAAAAATCTCAATTTTTTCAAAAATGCCACTTTGCACATTCTTCCAATATTCCATTCTTCTTCTATTTGCACCGTGACTTTCCTAAATGATTTTTTCCAAAATTTAAAACCTTAGAATAGAACTTTAAAGCTTAGAAGACTTAAATATTTGGCACTATACATTTAAAAAAATATCTTAGCACCAATTTTCTACATTTTTATCGAAGTTAAACGTTTTCTATTCCTCTAAAACTTCAATTAGTTTAATAAAAAAATTACAGTATATTCTTTAAAGTTATTTGCAGTATACACTACTGTATAGTATATCATAATCAAGTTCTTTTTATTGCTCATTTATATGTTTTAAGAAAGCTGCAGTGAGAGTTCTAACTTTTTTGCCTAAATAATCCGGACATTTTTAATTTACTTCTCAGCGTTTATTGATATATAATTGTACAAAGATGTCAAAATTGTAAAAACTTATTAAAAAAATATAAAGAACGATGTCACGATAAGTTCTGCAGTAAAATAAACAGTGGCCTTTGTTCCCAGCGCATGCGCTAGAATATGAGGCTTCACTAGACACGGATTCTAACAAACCACCCAAGGGAAGATAAAACGATACCGCCGAGCAGGGCATTTTCAGTCCTTACAAACCAGGGCTTAAGAAAGATTGTTTATTCAGGAAATAAATCAGTTGATGAATTTAATGTAAAGCCATAGCAGTCCCAATTTTAATTTTGTATCGAAATTGGGCTGGTGAGGGTCTAAGTGCTGCGATTTTCTAGCCCCATAGTTTATCATTCATGTTTTATAAGCTGGAAATGTTGATTAAAACGTTAATTTTGTATTTACACTAAAAAAATAATTTAACATCAACAATTAGATTTTTGGCCCAAGGGTAGCCGGAAAACAGATTGTTTCTGTATATAAATATGTTCAGCCTATGTTTATGCATAAGCAACCGCCAGAAGCGAGTGGTTGTTTAGGCTATTTGCTTTTGGCTGGCTAATCAATTTGAAAATAATCTGTTGGAAAATTTAAATACAGAACTTCGTTGTAAACTTATGTGTTTTGGACTGAACTGAAGGATGACAGCTGATACATTCAAATCAGAGCTCAAGTAACCAAAAAAATTTAAAACAGACTTGTCAATAAATTTTGGTGACAAAACTTATCATACCTCTATGTCTTCAATTGGCAAAAGAATAGAACCAGTTCCTTGTGCATAACGGTAATACCTGAAAAATAACGCAATATCATTAAGTTTCATTATGTGGTAAAAAAACACTATTTCATGCATTTAGCAAAAGCTTGGCTGGATGCACATTTATCAACTTTGGACAAGCTTTTCTAAATATTTGGCAAGAAAATTTATATTAACACAAGTTAAAGTTATATGCAAAAAATATGCCTTGCCGCTTTCCGGTAAACATTTAATGAACAATCAAAGAATCACATTGTGCTACATTTTAAGAGGTCATTCGAAACTGATTCACGAAATTATTTTGCTTCAGTGATTTAAATGACTGAAAATTGAACTTCAATGCCAATTCAAACGGAAATTCGTGGACAGATAGATTTGTCCGTACGGACAGGCGGACAAAAAATATGAGTTTGGTCTCTGAGGTCATAGCTTTCTAACAAAACAAGAATTTTTTAGACGAGATCGATAGAACTGATTTTGGAAGGGGGTACGGACAGACATCGACCGCATGTCAATACCTACTTTTCCATTTTTATAATTCTTTTGAATCAAAAAAAAGAAAAATAGGCTGAAAAATAGATTGTATTTTTGAACCCCAATCATATGACCTTCAATTTTCTTGATGCTGGAGGCTCAAGAAATTTTTTTTTGATTGCTTTTAAATTTTAGAGTCGTAAATTTGAAAAAAAAGGCAACTTTTCCGTATTTGGTTTAGTGAGTATTAGAGATGGTCGGGTTACTTTGGTTGGAAATAATGTGTCCCACTAAAACTATACAAAATTATTGACTGTGAAAGGAGGATTATAGCAGATTGTTGATAGGGCCATCAACGATTACACATGTATTTCTTTGCTATCTTGACTTATCCTCAATCAATTTGCATCTGTAGTACGTATAACTTATTCAGTATCAATACTCATTGGGAAACACTATAAGTTGCAATAATGAAACCGACGCAAGTTGGAACTACCCTTCAATTGAGAATCCGTTTCTAAACTTAGAAATATGCGCCCACTGAAGCAATGAATCTCCAAATGTATTAACTTTTGCCCAAACCAAAACCTTCCTTACCCTTTTTCAAAGTAGACACTACCACAGTCTAAATATTTGAGATGCCAAGAAGAGACAGGCGACCTATAGTCTGATCCATTTCAACACGATCAAATTTAAAATCCTAACTTTAAACTAGATAAATTAAAATTAGGCCATTGAAAAAGAAAACCAAAAGTACTAATTTTCAGAAAAAACCTCGAAAATAAACAGTTTGTTCTTCCGTTAAATTTTTAAGAACATTTTAACGTAGCTAAAACTTTACATCCAACACCTATTTTTCTTCTTAGCTTTGGCCACCCCATCAATCCATTTACAAACTTGTCACTATCTTTTTCACCAATAACGCATTTCCTGAACAATAAAAAACTAATACGTTGTGGCTTATGGTGTTTATTAAAAAAAATTTTGAATATGGAAACTGAGTAATCGCTCCCTTAAAAAACAAAGATGTTGTTGTAAGAGAGTTTCAAGGAAGCAGCTGTGAAGTACATAAAAATTCGGCTAATGGATTTAAGTTCTGTAATCGATGAAACACCTTATTCAACTAGAAATACCAGGAGTCAAGATTGCCAGATGGCGAAACAGGTGCATGGTTTACACAAAAGAACACTCCAGGGGTCGCAGATTTGGGAAAAAGAGATGAGGAGAAATTAGACAAGGGGAAAATTCCCAGGGCTCGAAAAATCTCAGTAATTTTACCTGTTTCCAAGGATTGCATGTCTAACAAATGTACCCGTCCTCCTCTGAAACTAACCTGTCAAACTTTAATTTATATAAATAGCTTCTAAGTAAATAAAAATATAATTTTGCCTTGTTTATTATGAACATTTATATAAAATGCACAATGTATTAGTAGTTACTAGGATTACATTATACATTAATAAAAGAAATACTAGGTTACTATGATAGCAACATCGTATTTATTTTATGAATATTAGAAAAAAATTAAAATGACAAAGTTCGAGTTGGCTAGAATGTCAATTCATCCATAGTAGTCACTAGGATTGCATTATACATTAATAAAATAAATACTAGGTAAAGGTTACTGTATGGTTGTGCCAGTTTCACAGTCAAGGCATGATTTACAGAGGTTTCAGCACAGAAATGGGAAAGGGGTTTTTCCAGTTAGGTAGATGTTCATAATGATTTGATGCTCTTTTGTTTAAGACCAATGTATAATGTGTTTTGTACGTTAATTCCTTTGTTGTCACAAGTGCAAAAGCACAAGCACTGAGCATCTCTTTTTGTTTACCGATTAAGTTAGCATACACATTTGCTCGGATGAAGGAATCAACAGGATTTCTAGATAAAAGTGGCCGTCCACGTGGGAAACGAGTAATTAGTTGTCCACAGGAAATTTTCGACCGCTGAGGAAGAGCGGATTTTTGACCCCTGCGAATTCCTCTGCTTTCAAGTCTAGATTAGTGAAGGTTCAAAAAAGCTACTGATTGGAGGCTGGCCTCCCCCAGGATTGGTGGATGTTCTTGAAACAAACTCAGTCCATGTGTAATCGTTTTAATACCAAAAATTGGACTACTTAAGGCAGGCGAATACCCAAAATTTCCCAAAATTCTAAATTTTTTACTATTGCTTTAATCTTATCCAAATTTGGCATAGTGATTTCAAATATAATGAATAATACTACTTAGGCTTTTGTTTTTATTTAAATATAACTTATTTATTTTAAACGGTGTTTTTCCACTAAAAAAAGAGGCTTACGCCAACAAGTCTACCACATTGAATTTTCATCCTATGAACATTTATCATGTGTTCAACTAGAAATACCAAGAGTCAAGATTGCCAGATGGCGAAACAGGTGCATGGTTTACACAAAAGAACACTCCAGGGGTCGCAGATTTGGAAAAAAGAGATGAGGAGAAATTAGACAAGGGGAAAATTCCCAGGGCTCGAAAAATCTCAGTAATTTGACCCGTTTCCAAGGATTGCATGTCCAACAAATGTACTGCTTCGTTTTGAACTGATAATGACCCTCTAGAGTTACATACAAATTACAAGAAAAAAAGTTAATAAGAAAAATTTTATAAATTAACCACACAAAAAAAAGGATTTTTTTCGATTAGCTTACACTTGGACATTTAAAAAAAAAAAAACTTGTATACCTACACCAGATGTTAGAGGTTCATGACACAGATATATATTGAAATAGCATCTGTGAAAAATTTCAGGTAAATTAATGTAACACTTTTTATGCAGAAGTGTTGGCGTGAACCCCCTTTTTTTTAGTTGAAAAACACTGTTTAAAATAAATCTATTATATTTACATAAAAAAATTGCCCAAAAGCATTGTTCATTATATTTGAAATCACTATGCCAAATTTGTAAAAGATTAAAGTAATAGTAAAAATTTTAGAATTTTGGGTATTCGCCTACCTTAATTATTGATGCGCTATACTTAAAACTATTCTATATTTGAAAGAGGCTGGCTATTAATATTAATGGTTTTTTTTAAAGTCAAAAGTGGGGGGGGTTATTGGTAGGGATAAGTTAGTGAATATTTCTAATAAAAATTTTCAATTTTAGTGAAACAACACCACATAAATTGGATTCGCTTTTATATGAGATACTCTTTAACCCTTTCGCTACGAAGGATTTTTGTTTCCTCTTAACACTTTAAAGACGGGCGTCAACTGATCCACAGACTAAGAACACTCTAAGTTTGAAGCTCTCATTGGAAAATTTCTATATTGAAATTGACTTGGAAACTAGCGCCCCCGTTGTGTCTAAGGGAACTAATGTAATGGTTTCTGGCTGCCTATTTCTAGTTAACTTTAGGATATTTAACAGAGTCAATTACGCCTCGTAATTTAGAACCCTTATCAATTGACGAAAGGGATCTATTTTGACGACAACACATCGTTGCTATGCGATTTAGTGTAATATTATTGTAATTTAAATGTTTGAAGTTGTAGTTAAATTTATTTCTTGGTTTAATTTAATTTTTCGAAATTCGCTAATTTGAACCGCTAATCCAGACACTATAATGTCGCCGATTTCCCCCTTTTTTTTAAAACTTAAACTTGTCTATAACCAAAAACACCAATAGGCTGAAGCAGAACAAAGGCAACAAAAAAAATCAATCTGTCCTTCTAATAACAAGGTCAAAATATTTCCGAATACTTGATTAAAGAAAAATATTCTGTTTGGGCCGATTGTCCTGAAAAGGAGATAGAAACCAGTCCTGTCATGCCATTGGTTCTCGGCGGAACTACGCTTTCCGTAGGAAATCTGACAGGACATTGAGAATTTTTTACAGCATCTGGCAACTTCGGATGTCACAAAAAAACAAAAAATTGAAAATAGTCGCTTTAAGGTTGCCATTATCTTTGAAAATAGTCGCCTAACCTCGAAAATAGTCTGAATGGTCGCTTTTATAGTCGCCATTGGAAGCCCTTCGCTTAAAATCAATTTTTAAACATCTACAAATTGCATGCATGAAGAATTTAGGGTCAGTTTATTTGGTAAGTTAGGAATATGCGCTTATTTTTTTAAAACACTTACGCCTTAGTGAAACAGCAAGATTTATAGCCCTTTTCATTAACAATGTCCATGATAGCCCAATACTTTAAAAGAACTGCATCAGGTACAAGATAGGATTCAAAATGATGACTTGAATTTTGCTCCAGGAAGTGCTTGATAGGACATTTAGTGCTGCAACTTGATTTCTTATTATGCACACAATAAGAACATAGAAATTTCATATGATCCTTCATGTTTGGCATTTCATGCAGAATCTAAAAATAATAATAAAAAAGATCAACAAAAATATTTCAATGGATTTGATTTGGACTCTTCAACTACTAAATCTAAAAAACTAAATAAAATAAGAAAAGTTCTAAAAATTTCTGTTTTTATTTTACTCAAGAACATTGACTTTCACGGTATTTTGATGGTTTCAATACCGATTTACCACAATTTTTATAATTCAGGGATGGATCGGTCAACCAAACATTAATGCCTCGATATTTTGGCTTATTTGTGGCAAATCGAGGTCAGTTACCTTTTTTTATACAAAAGTTCAAGAGGAACAAGGCTATTTTTTTCTTCAAGTTAACATCGGCAGCTGGGGCCAAGTTTGATGGCTAATTTTTTTCAACTAAACAGAACAGTACATATCGGTCTTGCTGTAAAAAGCACTAAAGAATTCAAAATGTTTATTTTTTAAAGAAATTATGCATTAACCCTTTCCTTACTGAAGCGCCCCAAAACGCCCAAACAACTAAGGATTCGATAATATTATTCCTATCAAATATTACGTGGAAGCAAAAATACTTCGTAGTGAAAGGGTTAAATAACCGTACGGAAGAAGTTGAGAGAAACCAAGTAATGAAACTGCAAATCGTAATTTTAAAAACTGATAATTTAAGGCGACAAAAGATACATCCATAAAAAAAGAATTAAAAAAATATGAGTCTGCAATTGTAACATTAAAATAGTGTTAGAAATATCGCCAAACGCCAGGTGTTTTCGCAACCATATCAGAGGAGAACACAAAAGGACTTAGCGAAAATTTAACTAGTTAGGATGCATCGTCTTGTAGAATGCCGACGTGCAATGCACGCCATTTAGTGCCAACTTGGCACTGTTTTAAGAAATGACTTCGTGAAATTTGAAGGCCAGGAATGGAGAAAATCAAGGACTTTGCAATGATTGTCAAAATTAAGGAGTACTAATGGGTTACTTGTAATTGAAAATCAAAATCAAGGACTTTTTAACAATTTTCGGTAAAAATTAAGGAGTATAAAAAGGTCCTTGAAATTGACACTAGTAGAAAAACACTAGTAGAGTATCGGTGAACTGTTTATTGAAACCAGTTTTCTTCAAGATGTAGGAGTCGGAAGGGCAGGATATTTTTCCATTCATATTAAAGTTGCTTGCCAATTCTACCCTATTTATTTGCATCTGGTCATCAAAACTATGAACGATATGCATTATTTTATTTAAGAGAAATGGAAAAAAATACCCGAAAATGTGAAAAGAACTTTTTAAAACTCGGATCACGTTATGCGACACATGCCGTAGTTCGGAATGAATTAATAGTGGATTGAAACTATATAAAAGCATTGGCCATTGTCCAAAAAGGATTGACAAAATAACTTTAAAGCCACTAAGTCTAAGGGACTTGGCAACTCTAAGCAACTTGGTCCTTGAGTTTACACATTTGTACTCAGTTAGAAGCATGACGATAATTCTGTAGTAAAAATATACCTAACATAGAAAGAATTTTTAATTTCGAGCAAATAGATCGCCTAATACTAACGTTAAAAAAACTAATAATGAGAAAGATTCCATTTTGAATGGCCATAAATTCAGATATTTTGCAGTTTTGTTCCCCATTTATGTAGTTGAAACTATTTGTTACTAAAAATAGAACTAAAGAAAGAATTTTTAACTTTGAGCCAGTAGATCACGAAATATTAGAAGATGAAAAATCCAAGATGGTGGAAGCCGCCATCTTGAATTTGGTTTTTTTAAGTGTTTAAAACTTAATGATGATTTTCATGCATTTTATAGTAAAATATGCAAGTAAAACTGAAAGAATTTTTAACTTCGAGTCAGTAGATCACAAAATATTAGATGGCGAAAAATCCAAGATGGCGGAAGCCGCCATCTTGATTTTGGATTTTTTGAGTTTTCAAGTAATTATTTACGACAAAATGCACCTATAAAAGAAAAAAATATTAATTTTGGCCTAAAAGAACCCGAAAAATTGAATTAAAAAGAAAAATCCAATATGGCGGAAGACGCCATTTTAAATATAAAAAAATACTCAAATCTAGCGAAAAAATATCTTCTAGAGTCATAATCTACACATTAAAACTGAGATAGAAACTAAAATTAGGTTAGGTTTGAATTATCGTCGAAATGGAGCTACACGAGGGCTATTGGCGACGGGCGTCGTATTTTAGAACCACAGTCAAGTGACGAGCCAACACCTGAATAGGCACCCAACGCAACCGTTAAGGGCGACAACGTACGCAGCGTTAGGACTTCGAAGGATATTTATCATGCACTCCCCTACACGGGGTATTATTCGTCGGACATTTTGGCTGCACAGGCCGTTTATAGGTCGGCAGTTATTTTTGGGGATGCCCGGACCCGAACCTGGGACCTTTCGCATGCTAAGCGAGTGCTTAACCCACTAACTAAAATTAGGATATAACTAAAATAAAAAGATTTTTTTTAATTTAGGACCTATGGATCGCTTTATATAAACGGTGAAAAAATCCAATATGGCGGATGCCGCCATCTTGATTTTTTATATTTTCTTCAAAGTAATGTTCTATAATAACTAGGTATGAAAAATATAGCTAAAATATAAATATTTTGTTGGGTTAAATATAAAACAAAAATATTAAAAGTGAAAAAATCCAATATGGCGGATTCCGAAATTTTGAATTTTTTATTTTTAAAATTTCCTTGATAATTGTGAATATCTATTATTAAATGAATCTATAAAAAAACCCATTCACCTTTGTCTAATAGATCGTCAAATATTAAGATTACAAAATTCAAGATGGCGGGGACGCCATCTTGAATAATAAAAAATGCTCAAGGGTACCAAAAAAGTACCTTCCAGATTCGTAATCTACACCCTCGAATCTATAAGAATCATCAATAAAAAAAACTTGACCTCTCAGTGCAGGGTTCCCCCCCCCCCCTTGGCGGCCTGACTAATGAGCTAATAGAAGAATTTATAAACCAATAATGTAATAGTTTATGTTCGGTATTATTTTAATTAACTAAAATTGGGTGTACCACATTGATAATTAGCATAAATCTCACAAATAGGGGTTATAATAAATAGTTCAGATTCATAACTGAAGTGAAATGGTTATTATGAAAGGCTATGTTATGAAAACAATATGTTATTATTGTTTTAAGTTATTTTAATTTCAATCCTTTTAAAAACAGGAACATATCGGATGCATTTTCCCCCATTTCATTTTACTTAACCATTTAACTACAATTAGGCAATTTTATTCGACTTCTTTTTGCACAAAGTAATTTCCCATCCATCATATTTTCCTTCTCCTTGAAGTAAAAAAGAAATTGTTTTAAACATGTTTTTTATTACTATGTTTTAAACATGTTTAAAACAATTAATTGTTTTAAACAAAATGTTTTAAACGTAACAACCCTGCTATCTAGGAATCTTTGATGACTTCAGCTGATTAAAAATAATGATTTTATTCAGTCGGACATCTTAACTAATAAACTTTGCATGGTAAAATATTTATCCTGACATAATTTAACCACTTTCATAGTTAAATATTTTTCTGTCTATAAATATTGCACAAAATAAGATTTTAATAATTCATCAAGTTACTATCCAAATACAATAGAGAACCATTAATATAGACACCTAATAACAGAACTACTACAAAACCCAATTTTTTTTTATATTACCTTGTTCTACCTGCAAATAATCGGAGAAGCTAAACCTTTGAACTGTCCAAATCATAATTTTAATCAGCATACATCTACTACACTATCTGGCCATTAATGACCAGACACCCCTCATTTTGGATACATGAGGTGCCAGTATCAAGTCAGTAGGTGTAGGGCTGTCACGTGCCCGAATGTCAACCCTTCTAGGAAGGTTATCCACCAGGTGATGGTACACGATGGCAGCCATTCCTCCTGTAACATGGAGTTGAGTGGCGGTTTTGGGGTGTGTGGTCTGGCCCTCAACCGGTGTCCCAACTCATTTCAGAGATGCTCAATTGGATTGATGTTGGGACTTTGGGATGGAAGATCAAACTCTCGCACCCCCATTTCGCCAAACCAGTCCGTGATGGCATGTGCTTTATAAATGAAGCATTATCGTGTTGAAACACAAACAGCCATTACCGAACTGTTGCCACAGGGCGGGAAGCGTGGAATTGTCCAGAATGCATCTATACCATTCTGCCCTCAGGGTTCCACGCACTAACACCAAGGGTCCAAGGCCAAACCATGAGAAACAGGACCACTAAATAATTCCTCCACAGCTGAACTTCATAGTGGGGACAATGCACTCCGGTAGGTACTTTTCACCGGGCATTCGCCAGGTCCACACCCGTTCATCAGAGTGCCACAACATGTAGTGTGACTCGTCACTTCACCTAACGTGTTTCCATTGGTCCACTGGCCATGCGCTCTGCACCAGTGAAATGGGTGGCGGTCTTTTGATGGAGAGATGTTTGGCTTATGTGCTGTTGCTCGTTCAATCAGCTCCTGACGAATGGTACTTGTACTGGCAACACTGCCAGATGCAGCCCAGAAGTTGGTGGTGACAGTGTCCAATGACATTTGTCGGTTTGCCTTCATAGTCCAGGCAACGAAGGATTCTAGAGGGAAAGTTTTGGAACACAATTTTGGACTTCATAACTTGGTTTAGACTAGTTAGGAGGTAAACATATCAAAAGTCCCCGCCCCTAGCCCCTGTGCTGAAGGGGGGAGGGGGGGTTGAATGTCCCATTTTTCGGTTTTTCGCTTATATCTCGAAAACTATGCGTTCTAGCGATATAGTTGTAATACACAAAATGACAGCTGATTAAATTTGCTACAAGCTGCACCCCTCAAGTGTTTTAATATCTTGTATAGTTTTCGAGATATCCACTCTTGAAAGTCAGTAATTTTGGAGAAAACACTTCCCCCCCCCCACATTTTCCCTCTCTTTCGACCGGATAATTCTTCAATAATGCTCCGTAACACTAAATTTTGGCCCTAGAGTGGTAGAGAATTTAATTCTTTTCAATAATATATCTTATTTTACTATTTTATCTATTTTCCTTCAATTAAAGCGGTTTCAGTGTGGAGGGAAGAGGGTACTGGCAGTCCCATAGAGCTAATGCATAAGTTTTGAAATCGCAACTTATGCAAAAGAATTGTTTTGCCATGTTATTCCATTTTCACAAGGTATTAGAATCATCATAACATCAATTTAACACAAAATTGAAAAGAAAATAACATACGGTTATTTAATTATTAATTAATAAAGTATTAAATTAGTGGCGCCATCTGCTGTATATTTTTAACATTTTTAAATTTCAAAACTATATAATTAAATAACTAAATAACATTTTCGTTTCGAATTTATGTCATTTCAATAATACGTTGATTCCCTTACCTGGGCAAAAAGGGCTAACATGGCAAAGCAGTACATCTGCGGAAGTTGTTATTCCAAAACTATTGCATTAGCTCTATGGGCTGACAATCCCTCTTATGTACACTTATTTTATACTGAATGTCTAAATAACACTGATACTCATTTTGTAGGCACGTTGTTATTTTAATATTTTATCTATTTCATTTCTTTCCTCGAACCCCAGAGGAAAAACGGTCAGATGATCCCCCTGTTCTACTTCATCTTTGGAGTCAACTTGAGAGACCCAATTGAGGCTAGTCCCCTGGGAATTTTGGCATTCTGAGGAACATTTGAGACTTGATTTTTTACAACTACAGTTTGAGCTGGCACAGACTTTCATGTATCTGCAGAAAACGATTTTCAGAATATCGTCAGTTGCTGCTGCTAACTACTTTGACCATCAGGCAGTTATTCTCAATCTTCCAATCATACACCTGAGGAGGCAGGTCATTTCCCAGCCACAGCTCATCTTGGTGTAATATTCAGAGGAAATACTGTTTTACTGCTTCCTCGGTGGGAAGAAGACGATATATCAGGCTTGATGGTGGCCCCGAATTTCAATAATGAATTGTGAATAATACCTGGGGAAGGCCTGTTTCGTTGGAGCCCCATAACACCTCAAGATGCAGGTATTGCCTGCCTTTTGTAATTGATAGGTGGTTAAGGAAGGGTATGAAAAGACCGCTGCTGCTTTCTGAACCTCTGTCGACTTCGTACACAACTTCGCAAATGCGATCCTGCTTTTTCAATATACGAAAGATGTAGTGTCGCATCCAGCTAATGTGTTTACAAAAATAGCACGTCCTAAACCCAGTTGCTGAAGATCTTGGGATGAGAATAAAAAATCCTTTGTCTTCCCACGTCCAGGCTTTATGAAACTGATGTCCTTATGCGCATCAGCTGTAGCCATCAAGAGGACTGTGAGGTTGTCACAAAATATAAAAGTATAACAACGTGCCTGTAAAATAAGTATCTGTGTTGTTTCCGACATTATAACAGCCGTATCCCGTATTCACTATCAGAATGTCCACATCACTTTCTGCTCGAAGGGTCCTACATCCAATTGACCTCAAGCTACACCTTAAGTATGTTGATGAGACTATTTTATTTAAATTGTTCGACAGAAAATCATCTTGTTTGACGTTTATCTTGGTGTCCTCAGTGAAAAGGATATCAACCGACTTCTTGATTCGATAGCGTTTCTGCTGGTCCCAGTGCACAGTAAGCTAGCAGCAGCACCTGGCGGTGTTCTGAAAATTATTTCAGACGATGCAAGAAAGACTGTGTCAGCTCAAGTATAGCAGCAAAAATGGCAAGCCTCAAAGGTCCCAGAGCATGCCAAACTTACCTTTGGAACAGCGTCAATGGGGTCAAATTGACTCCGAAGCTGAAGAACAGTAATAGCATCTGACCGTTTTCCCACGGGGGTTTGACGAATGAAATTAAATAGATAACATATTAAAGTAACAATGTGCTTACAAAATGAGTATCAGTGTTATTTAGACGTTCCATATAGAATAAGGGTACTTAGGAGGTGTTGTCAGTCCCATAGAGCTAATGCATTACTTTTGGAATAACAACTTAAACAGATGTATTGCTTTGCCATGTTAGCCCTTTTTGCCCAGGTACGGGAATCAACATAACATCGAAATGAAACAAATTTGAAACAAAAATATTATTTAGTTATTTAATTATATATTTTTGAAATTTTAAAATGGCAAACATATACAGCAGATGGCGCCACTTATTTTAAAACTTTATTAATAATTAAATAACCGGATGGTATTTTCTTTCCGATTTTGTGTTAAACTGATGTAATAATGATTCTAATACTTTGTGAAAATGGAATAACATGGCAAAGAAATTCTTTTGCAAAAGTTGCGATTTCAAAACTTATGCATTAGCTCTATGGGACTGCATCATACCCTCTTCACTCAACACTGAAACCACTTTAAAATTTGAAGGAAAATAGATAAAATAGTAAAATAAGATATATTATTGAAAAGTATTAAATTTTCTTCCACTCTAGGGCCAAAATTTATTGTTTCGGTGCATTATTGAAGAGTTATCCGGTCAAAAAAGAAGAAAAATGTGGGGGGGAAAAGTGTGTTCTCCAAAATTACCGACTTTCAAGAGCGGATATCTCGAAAACTATACAAGATATTAAAACACTTGAGGGGTGCAGCTTGTAGCAAATTTAATCAGCTTTCATTTTGTGTAATACAATTATATCGCTAGAACGCATAGTTTTCAAGATATAAGCGAAAAACTGAAAAATGGGACATTCAACCCCCCTCCCCCCTTCAGCACAGGGGCTAGGGGCGGGGACTTTTGATAAGTTTACCTCCTAACTAGTCTATGAAGTCAAAAATTGTGTTCCAAAACTTTCCCTCTAGACCCTTTTTTCAGCCTTCGTTGCCTGGACTACACTACAAGTCGAAGAGATCGGCGATCCCTGTCGAACATTATTTTGGGCTTGCCGGGTCGGGACTGTGGTTTCTAATTCCGCAGTCATCCTAAATAAATGACGAAATAGGCGTCAAAAATATCGTTTGCCACATCCTAATTATTGTTCAGTTCTCGGGGATGTCAACCCCCTCCCCTGTGAGGACAAACCTAGCCAAAAGTTCCTACAGCACAACATCTGAGAGAAAAGGGGTTAACTGGAACTTGCAAACAATGCAATGCCCCGAGTTGGGATTCTTAAATATAATACATGGCCAACGGTCAACCTGGCCCCCTATTGAGGAGGGAGAGCACTTACTTGGTTGAATCATTTTGGGCATCTGCGGCTGCTCCCGTCCACTTGCCGTTCAAGGGGTGTCCGTTAATTAATGGCTAGATAGTGTATATTGACATATATGAGTTTAAATAGACATAACATTACATGAGTTATGTGATATATCACATGATCATAAGATATCACACAACATGGAGCCACATTAGTCGCATAGACACCATTAAGTCATATCATAGAAACATGCTTAAATTTTACAAATCATGGAACTATGACAAACAATTTTGTAAAATAAGTATATACCTGTAATCCTGAGAAACATAAATTAGTCACATTATGTCTAGATTAAAAGTTCTCTATTGTACTAGAATTCAGTTTATACCTGTGATGATTTGAAAAATGGAAAATTTGTTTTAAGGCTTGCAATCAAATAGTAGCGAAGACGGGAATTCGGAATTCCAAAATCTTGTGGAGAAAGTAAAAATTCTTGATACTGGTATCTACATGTCCTTAAGGTATCTAATAGAAGACTTTGTGCTATGGAGTTTTCAAACCCTTGTACATTTTCAACAAATATAAACATTGGTTTTCTTTGTAACCTGTAATAAAAGAAATTTTGTATTTTATTTTCAAACAAAATTACTTCTTCAATATTTAAATTTGTTTTAAAAAAAAATCTTTAAAAATAACAAGGCTCGACCGATGGTCGATTGGTTACAGATTATTTTAAAAAATAAAATCAGCTGATGGGCAGATTTCGTATAGTGGAAAAACATAACAAAAAAATACTGAAATACCGCCATACTTGGCGTTAAATCAGACTTTCAGTTCCAAAAACACCTTTTGCACCAAACGTGGTCGCCAAACAAAATTTTTCGGGGGAAAAAATCTGAAAGAGTTTCATTATATTTGGCGAGAAATCGCGATTTTGGCGAAAATATACGAATTCCGTCACCAAATCAGAGTTTGAAATTTTCCGGATATTTGAGCTTTCTGGTTATCCGGGAGCCGGATAAACGGGCTTTTACTGTATTGCCTTATATTTATAAGTTTTCACACGAGGCCTTAAAATCGCACAAACAGCAAAATAATAAATTTGAAGGGAAAAGAAAGTTTTGTCTTAGGATACCCATAGTTAACACAAGTGTAAAAATTGGAAAAACTTAAAAATTGAATAATCATACTGATTAAATAACCAAATATTTTCCAGTCAAACATGCTTGTTGTTAGTACTATTTTCATGCCTAATGAAAAAAAAGATATTGCATTCCTAAATTCATTAACTTTTACAAAAATTTGTAGAATACTTACAGAGAAATAACTTTCAAAATATGCAGGAATGAGCTGCTCCTAGTGTCATTTATGTCTTTCCTTAATCCAACTCTAAAAAAAAAATACTCTTTTTTTATTCAGATAGAACCTTTTCATTTAAAATAAAATACAGCATTAAAGAGAATTTTTTTATAATTGTATGATAATCTAAATGAAATTCAGGGTGGCTACAGAATCTGTGAAAAAAAAATCCCGACTTTTCCCTGACTAAAGGTAAAAAAAATCCCTAATTAGCAGCAATAAACTATATAAGCGTCCTGGCTTAAGGAAAAAACTGCTGCTCATATTCTTTGCGAGCGTGAATACTTCTCTGCTTATAGATTTGAACACCTTGGTCGTCATTTACTTGAACCCTGGGAGCTTCAAGATATTCCAATTAGGTCCTTGCTGAATTGTGCTTCAGCTACAGGCCTCTTTTCATAAAGTGGCAGGGATTTATTCTTATTTCCAGGGAATAGTACAATAGACCTCTGGTCGCAGTGCTCGGCTTATTTAGCCCCCCTACAAATATCATAAGTCATAGCGTCCTGGCTTTCTCCTGGTATTAGTAAAAAAACTTTCCAGTATATTTAAAATAAAAAGATTTTTTTAAAAAAAGGAAATCCAATTTCAAACTATAAAATGTCCTCATCGGCAAATATTGTATCGATATACTACTAATACCTCAAACTATAAGTTTATAAGTCTGACAAAAAAGGCTCACTAACTACTAGACATAGATATGTAAAAATTAGCACCAAAAGTCTTTCTTAAAAGTCACATAGCAAATATAATAATTGTAGTTAACAAAAATTCGATGTTTATTTGTTTAAAAGTTTAAATTATTTTAGTTAATCGACTTAACTTGGAAACCACAGTGTTTAGTTTCCATAGCAAATTAAAACAGTAACTTTGTTTTTCGATAATTAATTTAAATTTTTAAACTGTTAAAAGTTTAGCGTAAGTGGAACGTCATATTTATAAAAATTAGTCCAACTGTTGCATTAAATTATTTATTGAAAATTTAAAATATTCTAAACCAATTTCAAGCTGTAACACTTGTCAAACATAACTAATTTTACTAATCATACATACTATTTTCCAAAACATTTCTATCAGAATTTTCTTACCTTTAAAACTGTATTCATATTTTAACATTCTTTTAAATCCTTATCTTAGGATCCCATCAAGGACATTCATGTGTCCACTTTATAAAGAATGAATGTGTCACTATTACTTATCATAACGTTTTCTCTATTAAATTTCAAAGAACTTAAAATACTGGTAACTAAGGAAAACAAATCTCAGAAAGCAAACGAGTTGTCAGCATTCTTAATTGCGAAGCTTTTCATTCTTCAAATGCTCACAAATATCAAAATGATCACTACATGTCTTTGATTTACAAGGGTGTAGAATTTCAAAACAGTACTTCAAAATTTTCTTGTTAAAGTGATTTGAAATATCATCGAAATTTGACAGTAAATTGCATATATTTGAAATTATATTCAGTGAAGCATACTGAATTTTTCCTATTTAAATTAAAAAACTAAATCTTTCTTAAAATGCTTGTAGGATTTATCAGTGAAAGTTAAAAGCATAAAGAATTAAAAAAAAATTATTTCAGTGACTTGTATTGGCCATTAGTGACTAAAGGGGAAAAATGTGACTTGGTGGGAACCTGAAAAATTTAAATTTAGACATCTTACCGTTTTTCAAAGAGAAGCAAGGCTAAAGAAATAGGGACATTCGGAAAAAGTAAATAACGAAAATTTAGCGTTGTTAGAAGTTAAATAATCATATGAATGCAAAACACCGAACTGTGTCAAAAATACCCATAAAGAGAGGCGTGAAAAGTAATGAAAGTTTTGTTTTTCACTGCCAAAATGTAGTATAATTGTCACTTAAGTGATTTTTTTAATATGCATTAAAAAAAGTCAGATTTAAATACCTAATCGAATCCTCTTAAGGCTGGCTAAAAATGCTTCGGATGTCAAGTCACTTAAGATTTCAAGGTGTACAGCCTTTGTACTGAATCAAATGAAAAGTGCGATATAATGTTTCAGTGTAACTCTTGATCTTTTCATGTTGGGTTTTGTTATTATGGGCCCAGAAAAGTCTACTTCTATTAGAGAAAGGTCTGGATGGAACAACTCTATTTTTCGGAAGATTCGACATTAACTGTTTCAATTTTTTACTCTGTTCGAAAGCAAATAATACATTTCGACAAAACACGTTAAACTCTCTCTTCCAGATGGTATCCAACATTTTTGCCAGATGAGAGAAAGAGTTGTTTGTGTACCAGCATGAAGAGAAAGTATGTGGTGATGTTCAATTGCTAACTTGGTGAGATGGTTTTTAGGAAGTAGAAGTTGATGCTTTTGGTCGTATGGCAAATTCTGTACGTCCACCAACTTTCAATAAATTATTACAATCAAGGAACGCATTCAACGACAATATCTTAAAGGCCGTATCACACGAGCGAGTTTCAGCAACAGCAACCCGCAACGCAACCTCTGCTCCAAACATGATTAGTGGAAATCGCCACGTGCTATGACGTAGGCGTTGCCCCTAACTTGGGCAACTCTGACGATTCTTCACGACGGAGTTGATCAACCCTTGCAGCAACAACCAATCAGGTGAATCGGTGGCTGTCGCTACACTGATGTCATGGTTCTGTTTTGGTTGAAGCCAAATCTTCAAGTCAAATTATACCAAGTTGTTGTTTATTTATTTTACAAGCACGATATTTGGATTTTCAATCTGTAAGCTAATTGACACAAAGAGGAAATAGAACTCTTTCATTTAACATTTCTTCTCATTTTTCGATAAAAAAATGTTGAAAAGTCGTTTTTTTTTTAAACGAAAACTGTTACTTTGAGCCAATTCCACAAGATTGACTTATATATATTAGGGGAAAAAATCATTTGTCACAACTTTTAGTTCAATTTTAAGCGTAAGAAATTAGCGATTTTCACGGAATTTCTTTAGTAAATGAAATAATTTTATATATCATTTGTTTTATGTAAAGTAGATGGGTAATATTTCCCCCGTTCTTCTAAACGTGAAGGCTAAACTTTATATCAGCTTTAATTTAAAATTTGCAATATTTCATTTTAATGTCACCACTGAAGAATTATATGTAAAAGAATAGAAATAGCGTCCATAACCAAACCCCAAGACTAATTTTATTTTAAGTAACGTGTACATCAATGGATCATTTCCGTCACTAAGCAATAGTGTGAAAGAAAAAACTAATAATTCTTAGAGAAATCATACCCATGCGATAAAATAAAACTCAAATCAATAAAAAGGTCCGATTTTTAATAAATTATCGCCTACCGTAGAGATACCGTTTTAGTTGTGACAATCTGAAGAGAAATCTTCCCCTTCTCTGGCAACCCCTTAACAAGTTTTGGGGGGCTGAAATTGGGGGGAGAAAGTTGTGTTGCTGGTTGCCGTTGCTGAAAAGTCGCTCATGTGATACGGCCCTTACTATTATTTGGCAGTGGCTTATTATTTTTCAAACAGTTAATTTCACTTATGAACTCTTATGATCTTGCACAATTTCTATTATTTTTAAGGTTGCTTTTTTAAGTTTTGACACCTGTAAATATTTCTTATTTCTATTTTCTAAGGTTTCTTTACAGTTACTGATGAAACGAAGACACCAAGCCATTATTCTACAAGTCTTGTTGAACGAAGAGAATTTATCGTCAGGAAACTAATTATTTGCTGTATCGTATTCAGATTGGGTCTAGCTGGGTGGATTCCTTTGTTTCTTGGGGAACTTCCTTTACTTGCAATGTCTTTGGCCAGTCCTCTTTTGGTTTGGATAGCCATTATGGTCCATTCTACCATAGTTTATTGTCCTTCAATTTGATGATGTTAAGCTTCTTGACAATAAGTCGGCTAAATTTTCGTGACCAGGGCAGTGGAACCAAGCACTGGGATTACTAAGAGATTGTATTTCTTTGATTTGATGTCCTACAAATGGTTTGAACTTATCATAATTGCTTCTAATCCAGTAATATGTAATGCTTGAATCAGTCCAGTAGGGGAGAGTGTTGTACCTTGGGACAATTTTTACATTTTAATTTTTTTCTTGGATAATTATTGTCAAAATAAAAATTTCAAAGCAGCATTTCAACACACCAATATATTCCTCTATAATATATTTTTTATAATTCTGGCAGCTTGAAATTAAAAAATTGCCACTCATTTAAAGTAGAGAGGATAAACTGTCCCAAGGTACAACATGATGTTGTACCTTGGGACATGCTTTATAATTCAGTCAATAGTCATACACTTGAACTAATTTGTGTCAGGAAACAAACTTTATTTCAAAATACATCAGAAAATGTTCTCTTTAGAACATTTCATCACACGGAAGGAAAAAGATTTATCAGGTGTTGCCTGAATTATATTTTCAAATTTCAATCATTATAAAATAGATCCAAAACAAAGCTGAGTTGTATTTTACATGTTTTGCGGAATTTCTCTTAAAATAAATAATGAAGATATTTTTATTTATCCAAATTATTAAGAATTTAATCAAATTATTAATACTGTCCCAAGGTACAACGCACTACATGGTTTAAATAAAAGCAAGATAGTGGCCAATCCAAATGCATTATCATTATTTTCTCATTACCAAAATATTTTAAAATCTTCTCTTTTATGAAGAAAATAAAATGCAGTTGACTCTTTGTAAAAGTACTAACGTAAAAAATTATATTAGAATGAGAAAAATATTTACTTTGGGGTAATGAAATATTATTTTTTGTCACCATTTCATCAATTCAATGATGTTAGTGTTAAATTTTATTATGATGATGTCTGTTGGTTAAGGCTACTATTAGAAATAAACAATGTATGAATATTGCCAATAGATTCTTAGAAATTGTCAGTGTCCCAAGGTACAAGCGTCCCAAGGTACAACACTCTCCCCTAGTAATATGTTGTGTTGAAGTTTAAAAACAAGACCAATGTTTCGTCAAACGAGCTCCAATAAGGGCTGCCATGAGTTCCAGCTTCGGAATTGACATTAGGGTTTCCGATTTTCAAAGAGGAGATATTCTACTTTTTGATGAAACAAATGAAATATTTGGCTTATCGTTTTCTTCATACTTTACATTGACTGCACCTCTGTAGCATTTTTCACTCGCATCAGTGAAACAATGAACCTTGATTTTTTTTGGTGGAAAATTGAGTTTGGTATCCAAAAAGTAATACCTTGTTATTTCAATTAAGTTAAGATTTGGAAGTTCCTCACACCAATCGTCCCATACTTTTATAAGGTCAGGAGGAAGCTGCTGATCCCAATCAATTTTTCTAACACACAGTTCTTGGAAAAAAGTCTTGATTCAAATAGTGAAAGGAGTCAGAAACCCTGTTGGGTCGATTATTCGTCCGCTGGCTTTGATTATAGTATGTTTTTGTTTTCTCTGCTACGTCTACAAAATGCTTCAAGTGGGATCAAATTTAAAGACACGAGTTACCTTATTCCAGCTGAGTCCCGGAACTTTTATTCGGATGCTCCCTTTACAATTTTCTTCGGATGAGGAAATTTCAAAATCTTTCGTTTTCCACAAGTCTCTCAAAATAGAGGTATTAGTCTCCACTTTCTTAGGGTCATGTTAGCTTCAAGTACATCTCCTGCTTCATTTGACAATTTAACAGCATCTTCAACTGATGTTGAGTCGGAGAGAAGATAGTCGACGTATAAAGATTCATTAAAGGCATTGTAGGCATATGGATACTTGTATATGTGCTTCTTAATATCGGCGGCAAGCAAAATGGGTGAAGACCTGACACCAAATAACACTTGCGTAAATCTGAAAACTCTAAGTTCGTTTTGTCCGTTTTCTGATTGGTTGTACAAAAGGAATCTTACTGCATCCCAGTCGGATACTTAAAAGCCTATGTTCAGAAAGGCTAGCTTTATGTCACAAACAAAGGCAATTAGGTTCAATCCAAATTGTGAAACTAAATTTATTAAGTCTGGATTCAAATTTGGGCCAGGATGTAGAAGATGTTCAAAGATGGCCAGTTTGGGGAATGGGACGAACCGTTGTAGACAATTCTCAACTTTGTTGTCTCTCTGTCCTTTCTAATCACTGGAGATTGTGATAGATAGTAAGTAGTAGTGTGATAGTCTTCAATAACGGCTTTATAGTCACGATACAGTTCTGGGTCCCTTTTAAACCTATTGTTTAAACTATCAAGTGTCTTCTTGGCATTGTAGAAGTTGTTTGGCAAATCTACGTTCCCAAATTTCCATGGCAAACAAACCTCATATATTGAATTTTCAAATTTTGTGGTCAGATAAAATATGTGCATAGCTTCATCATCAGAGACTGTTCTAGAACTAGAGAGTCCGTCTGTGATCCTTATTGCATCAAGTTCATAAATAAAAAATTTCTTATAGAAGTTTCTTCCTCTGTTACAGCCTTCAGCACAACAGCATTGCACACTCCAAGAATATGATCATTGTTGACTGTAGAATCATCGTTACTGCCGCAAAACACCCAACCAGCATGTGTGCAATACAAACAAATGACGAATTAATTATTTTAATTTTCCCAGTAACAATTTTAAAGTAATTGTCAGCCCCCAAATAAAGTGATATTCTATTACTTTCCACATCATTGCAGCTTTCTTTATCTGCAAGTTATATGCCTTCTATGTTTAAAAGGTGACAGTCATCATCTAGAAACTTAATGTAGCTTTTGTTATTTCATCGATTTGAGTTATGATAGTGAGTGAATGATACTGCCATTTACAGGGTGTTTCAAAATTGACCGGAAAAGGAATTGATGCAATTTCAAAATATTGAGCCGGCCCCTCCGAAAAATAGTAAAAAGCCAATTGATCACGCGTTTTGGTCGTGGTTGCATCCTTGAACTAGGGCAGCAAGAGAATGTGTTGACAAAGGGATGCATTTGTTTTGAGCTTGGTTTGGTTGAATCGACATATTGCCTAGTAATTTTACAATTTGCAGATTCTGTTACATCACAGTTTATAAAACTACTAAAAATGATTAGTAACTACCAAAATGGAATTTTTGTGTTTGGATTTCGATTTAAATAATTTGGTGTGTTTCTAATTCGAGCTGGATGTTTGAAAATTGGAAGGAGCTAAACGTTTTGGGATAGAAATATACAGTTTGTCGAAATGTGCACGTGTTGGGACCAAATAGTTCTATAGTAGGGTAGAGACTGAACCTACCAACCGCACCATCTACCAACACGGAGACAATTTAGGGTGTCATGTGGGGATCGATGGCCGAGTGGTTTGGATCGCAGGCCATAACTCTAGCAGTCCGCGCGCTGTAAATGGTACTACCCAATTTAATTTTCAAAATTAAATTAAAGGTGATATAAAGTTTAGCTTTCACATTTAGAACAAAAGAGGCAATTTTACCCATCTACTTTACTTATAGTGCAGTCGAAATAGAGTTAGAAGTAGAAAAAATTGGAACATAAACCATTCTTGTTGCAAATGGTAGGTAACGTGCTTCTAATGAACATACTAAAAGTCTTAACCCGTACTGCCACGACAAATATGTTTTTTTGGCCGCCATCTTGAAAAAACGTCAATTTTTTTTTTAAAAAATCATAATGAACCATAATATGTCTAGTTTGGTATCAAATTAAAGGAAATTTTATGCTGACAAAGAATATGATATCGGTTTCAAAACTAAAACTATTTACAAACATGATTTTGGAAGGAAACGATGAGAAAACGTCCGAAAACTATCACTGCAAGCGACGGAACCACCCCTTGTTATTATTGAGATGTCCAACAAAAGTTTGCTACTTGGTGACTCAAAGCCATGATTCAAAAATGGAGTCCCTAATAATAAGCAATATTGAACAAACCCTCGTGAAATGTACTAAAAGAATTTACAAATGAATGACTGAAAGCCAACATGGAACCTGGATCATTCGAAATGCAGTGAACTAACATGCAATGAGTTTGCTGACCAGTGTTTTCCGTTGATATAACTGATGCAAGGATGGCGAAAGTTTTTGTCAATTTTTTAGATCATAGTCCGCATACTAACTCTTCATGTGTTTCGTGGAATATATTTAAATAAAATAACAGTGCAGGCAAGGCCAACGTGACCTGATTGGAAGAGATATTTAATTTTAACTAACAAACCTTTTTGAAATGGAGCTTTATTAAAAACCGACTAAGCAGTTACGATGAAAATATGAAAAAAAATACTAGTTATTGCAATAAAACTCATTGTATAAATCAGCAGCAGAGAGGATGCCTGCTTGCATCTCCTTGGATAATATAGTACAAGAAAAAAAAGTTTGTTCATTTACGAATTATCTATATATTACAAACGTCATTATTTGACCATAACACTCGGCAAATGAGGAAAACGGGCAAATATTTTGCAACTTATTATATTCCTTTAATAACAATAAAATTTGACAGTCTCCTTGTGCTCAGCAAAGTACTTCCTACATTCTTCGTCGCATTAATTTACCTGGACCACTTCTACAACATTTGGGGGTATCACAAGTCACTACTAGTACAATGTCAACTCAATTTATTAAAAAGTTGAAATAGTTTTTGATGGGTATGAAAACCAAACAAAACGTATGGCACAGCCTCCTCCTCAAATTACACATAAAAAAGACATATGATATAATTGTATTTGCTGAAAATTCACCTATAAATGTCAAGAAGTACATATTTATTTCCAATTGCTAAAACGACGCTTTTGAAATATATCAGAGAAAGCTATTTGAAAGAAAGTGGTCATTTATTCATTGTTCTTCATGCAGATTGTGATACAAATACAATAATCGTTTAGGAAGAATTAACCCTTTCAGTCCCAAAAATTTACTACACTACAGAAACATCTGATATTCACAAAATAAGCTTATTTTAGGTCAAATATACGAATTCCATAAGGAAAAAAAATCCATATAAATTTTTTATATGTTTTTTGAAACAATGCCAAAATTCTTTAACTGTGGAAAACAACAAAATAAAAAAGATATATATTACCTAAAAACACTTCGAGTTATATATTTTAAGGTATCTGACCATATTATTAAAAAAAATTTAGTTATTATTTTATCCGAAATAGTTTAAATTGTGTTTTAAATATGTGGAACTGAAGTGAACTTATCAAAAATCAGGAGAAACGCATGTTGACTATTTTCTAAATAAAAAAATAGTAGTTCTGACTTCTATTGAGATTAAAGTAAAATTTTGTCTGATAGAACAAAGTGTGAAGAATCGAATGATGTGTGTTTGGATGTCATAGCGGGAAATAAACATTTTGAAAAAAATATTGAAAGTGATGATGCCAAATGGCATCACTGGGACTGAAAGGGTTAAAAAAGCACAAGAAAGGCAGGTAACTGTAGCAGCTGATGATGGGGACATTTTATTGCCACCTTTCACCCATTCTACTAAGAATACTTTTTACATGAAATCTGCCACAAAATATTATAAAGTTCGAGATACTCAAGTTTTTCAAATATCGAATACGGGAGGAAGCTCTGAAAACTTTAGTAGCCCTTGTCTAGCTCCAGTACGACGATTATTCGCCATTTGAAAATGGTAAATTTTTTGTTTTAAAGAGTATAATAAAATCAAAAACCTTAAGCGATAGGCTTGCAAATTTGGGTCATCCTACGATATAGGTAAAAAATATTTGGTATATATATGTTGTAAATTTATTGTGCTACTTTATGAAGGTAAAACCCCAACTCAAGCAAACTAAATATGCTGCGTTTCAGCTAAGAAAGGATTTGATATAGTTTGGTTACCCCAACACAAAGTGCGGCAAAATATCACCTCCTTCGAGTGCATTTGTATATAATTATTTGCAAAAAACTTTATTATGCCATTCGCTGAATCCCACACTGCCGTCGATACAGACACCCATGCTTGTAGTTTACCAAAACAGTTGTGGAAAGGACTGTGCAAAGTGTGGATACAGTTTTGATTTAGATAAAGATGAGGCATAATTTTAATTAAATTTACTTTATTTCACAAACCACTGGTATAAATTTCAATTGTTATGTATTATGGTTTGATGCACATTAAAGTTTAAATAATATTCTTTTGCAGTTTATTTTTATTTCTTTAAAAACTATATTTTTAACTAACAAGATTTAAAACTAATGAGGTTGCAAAAAATATTTGTAAGTTTTCCTGATTTGACGACTGTTTTTTATTAAATAATGAAGTTCGTATTGTAGATAACTCGTAATTGAAAAAAAAAATGCAGTCTGTATTATATTATTCAAGGGAACACAAGATAGTCTTATGTGTTAAAAGACGCGTAGATAAAAGATGAGTTTTACCAGCAATAAGAAGTATTTTTTTTTCAATATTTTCATCATGACTGCAGTTCAGTGCGTTACTGTTGGTCCACAAAAAAATTGCATTGCTTTGTTTAAAGATACAAAGCATTTCGTCATCCCTGCATCCAGCTATATCAACAGAAAACTCTGGCCAGCAAACCCATTTCATAAGTTATAGTTCACGGCATTTCGAATGATTTAAAATCCAGGTTAAATGTTGACTTTTAGTTATTCTTTGTCCATTCTTTTAGTACATTTCATAAGGGTTTGTTCAATACTGCTTATTATTAGGGACTCAATTCTTTGAATCATGGCTTTGAGTCGCCAAGTAGCAAACTTCTGTTGGACATCTCAATAATAACAAGGGGTGGTTCCGTCGCTTGCAGTGATAGTTTTCGGACATTTTCTCATCGTTTCCTGCCAAAATCATGTTTGTAAATATTTTTAGTTTTGAAACCAATATCATATTCTTTGTCAGCAAAAAATTTCCTTTAATATGATACTAAACTCGACATATTATGGTTTATTATATTTTTTTTAAAAAAAATTGATGTTTTTTCAAGATGGCGGCCAAAAAAACATACTTGTCGCGGCAGTACGGGTTAAGACTTTTAGTACGTTCATTAGAAGCATGTTACCTACCATTTGCAACATGAATAGTTTATGTTCCAATTTGTTCTAGGTTAAGGTGTTTTTTCGCCTATTTCTACTGCACTATTATAGCAAATGATATATAAAAGTACTAGCTTTATAAACCCGGCGATGCACGGGTGTACCCTTAATAACGGGGATTTTTTTTTATGTAAACAATTATTTTATACCAATTGATCCCTTGCCCACTGGTCAGCACTCCATCGGTAAATTATAATCGGTATTCAAATGACACCATAAAAAGAATATTTTAATAAAATTTGGTAGCTCTTCAGTAATTTTGGCTAGGCGTTGAGTGAGTCAATCAGTGAGTTAGGACTTTGCCTTTTATATATATAAATTGAATTTAAGAAAGAAAATCCATAAAAATTGCTTATTTATAACACTTAAAATTGAACTAAAAGCTGTGCTAAATGATTTTTGTCTAAGATATATAAATAAATCTTGTGTGGAATAAGTTCTAAGTAACAATTTTTTGTAAAAAAACGACTTTTCAACATTTTTTATCGAAAAAATAAGAATAAATGTCAAAAAAAATATTTCTATTTCCACTTTTTGTCAAATAGCTAATTATACTTCAGATTGAAAATCAAAATGTCGTGTTTGTAAAATAAATAAATTACAGCTTGGCAACTTGGCTCAATATGACTTGAAAATTTGGCTTCAACAAACAGAACCATGACGTCAGTGTAGCGAACAGTCACCAGATTCACCTGACTGGCTGATGGGAAAAGTGTCGCGAGGAATCGTCGGAGTTGGGGAATATTTAAATCGCCTTTCTGCTGAAAGCGTGTGCTCTTCATTAATCTCCAGCTTGCTGTGAAGATATGGTTTATTCTTTAGAGGAGAGGATTTTTTTGGTGTTGGAATTTCACCGCCTAGAACACAATGTTAATGCAACAAAACGAAGTTTCAAAAAGAAGTTTAATGTTACCAAAGGACCAAAATTCGACACAATAAGGATGCTGTTTGCAAAATTTCAACGAACTGGGAATGTGAATGATGAGAGAGCTGGATTTGTCGGGAGAAGACGTTCGAAAACAACCACTGCTAATGCTCAGCTGGTGGAAAGAGTAATACGAAAGCAGCCTTGTGTATCCGTCCGCCCTGTTGCAACTACGGTTCAAATCAAGCCAATGTCGACGTATCGTCTCCTGCGGCAGGGCTTACACATGTTTCCATACAGAATTCAAACTCGGCAACCTCTCACCGCTGCTTCAATTCACGGGAGACATTCGCTAACGCTATGGTGCAAATGATTGATGTTGGTGATATAAATGTAGACAACATTTGGTTTTCGGATGAAGCCTACTTTCAGCTGGATGTCTACGTTAATAAACAGAACTGGCACATATGGGAAACAGAAAACCCCCATGTTGCAGTTCCATCGTCTCTGCATCCACCAAAAGTAATGGTTTGGGCCGCCATTTCGTCCAAAGGACTCATTGGCCCATTTTTCAGAACCGGAACTATTACTGCCCTCCGCTACCTAGAGATTCTTCGTGAATTTGTGGCGATTCAAAATGCCTTAGATGACGCTGAAAGCACTTCGTGGTTCATGCAAGACGGTGCCCGACTCCATCGCACGGCCGATGTGTTTAATTTCTTGAACGAACATTTCAATAACCGTGTGATTGCATGCATTGGACTATCCCACACATACAGGAAGTGGTATGGATTGGCCTCCTCTTTCACCAGACTTGACCCCCTGTGATTTCTTTCTGTGGGGATATTTAAAAGATCAAGTGTACCGTCGCAATCCCGAAACAATTGAGGAACTAAAGCAATACATCTCTGCTGCATGTGACGCCATCCCACCAGAAATTTTCAAACAGGCGGCTGGTAATTTTGCTCCAAGACTGCGTCACGTTATTGCTGCTAATGGCGGATATGTGGAAAATATCGTAGTATGAGTAAACACATAATTTTCCCCATCCTATATTTACGTTTGTTGGCAATTTTATATGCAAACACATGAACAAATTTTTGAAGGGTCGATTCTTTTTTAGGATCGACCCATAAAAAAACAATAGCAGACCCACTACACATACATGCACCGTTAAGCCATACAAACCCTCCTTCTTTGTGCTGTTTACTATTTTTTCCTTTTATTAATATAAATAAGCAGGTGCCCGGATGTTCTAATGGTTTGGATAGCAGACAACTACGCTAGCAGTCTGCGCGCTGTAACGGGTGTGATTCCCGCCTTCGCCCTGGGTGTACTTCCTTTCTCTGTCAGTAATAAGTCCTTCTGTGGCTGTCTTACTTGACAAATCTTATAAGCGGGTCTCTGATCATGCACACAAGCCGGGATATATATGTACATACCTACCCAGCATAAATATGAAAAATACAATAATTGTTATGTTTAAACTGATGGTCAACATCAAGTTTTTTTTAACAATAATGCAACAACCTATCAAAATAAACAGCCTCCTAAAAAAAAATTTGAAAACTAGTTGAACCTGTATTTTTTATCAGATGTAAATTCAACCAAACCAAACTAAAAGTTCTAAATTCTTGTGCAGCACAAGTGCAAGATTTCATGCACGACCGAAAGGGCGGCCAATTAGTTAGCCGTTTTTCATTGGCGGGGGCCGGGTAAATATTTAGGAATTGCGTCCTATACAATTCCGGTCAATTTTGGAACACCCTGTATTTTACTTTTATGCTCAACTTTACCTTTCTGCATTTATGTTAGAGTGGCTCCATAAATAGTAAGTACTACAAGAGTGGAGACACCTTGCTCCCCTGCCGATTACGTGAAGGTAAGCATCTGCAATCTCATTGGCTGGCTCCACCTCCGGAGTCCAAGGAGTCCACTTTTTCGACCACTGTATTTTTTCTCCGTAGCGCGTTCATGGAAATTGTGAGTGTTCTGTGATAATCTGCTTAATCTGCAAAACTTTAGGTATGTTTAACTTTTATATTGCAAAATTACAATAGTGAATAGTCCGAGCTACATTTTGCACTAAGTATTTTTTGTATTTAACAATTTTTAAGGTGTGTAATTTAAGTTTTTTTTTAAATTGCTCCAACTTGCATCGTCTATTTTATCAAGTTTTCGTTAATAATAATCCTGATAATCGTAATTTTAAGTACTGTTTATTATAGTATTATATTCAATGAATGATTATGAATTCCTAAAAGCTAAAAATAGTTGTTATTTTAAGTGATATAGGCAATTTTCAGAATTTGCGTGCAGACGATATTTGGCCACGTTTTGGCGCTAGTTGGCATCACCATGTTGGCGCTTTTCTAAAAGGTAAACAAATGAAAGTCTGTACGGCATGGAGTGTTATTCAGAATGTAGGCAAACAATTCTTATATAACTTGCTAATCTACTTCAAAGATTTTAGATTTTTTTTTATATATTAACTAAGAGTATTTTATAAACGGTCTTATATTATAAATACCCAGGCCAGAACTCTGCAACAAAATGATTTTATAAAACGTGTAGATAGATTACAAATTATTGCACTATTGATATATTAATACCCCAAACTTTAGGCATCAATTCAGTGCTCAATGCATGGTGTTGCTATATGGCAACAATTTTAAAAATTTAAATTATTTAAATTCCAAAGCAGTTAATTTTTTTCTGTATTTTCCCCATAATTATGAGTGTTGAAGATACAAATATATTTTTTTCAAGATAAAAAAACATGCATTATGGGATTAATAATTATATCTATGTGTCTTTTTTTCGCTGTAAGATACAACATAAAAAGTAACATGTAATGCGATTTTTTTAAAGGTGAGTTCATTATTAAGTGTTTCATAGCCTTTACAAATTATATCCCTTATTAATTCTAAAATCATAAATTTGGATACGGTATATTGTTCTAAAAAGTAATTTTAAGTGCACTTGACTACATAATGAAATTCACAAATATATAAGGAAGTCCTAAAAAAAATTATTTAGCCTGGAGTACCTATTTTTCTACTTCATAAATTCCATGCAAAAACTTTTTAAAATTGAAAGAATTATTTACTTTATAGCGATTATTCTTCTTAAAACAGTTTTTAAATATATTAAAATAAACCTTTAAAAGTATCGTAATTTGTTTTAGATGTTGCCGTTTTTTTATTGTTAAAATCTGATGTCTCCAAAAATCGTATATGGATGAAAAGTGGAGCTTTAAATTAAAAGAAAATGTATAAATACAAATTGTATTAAAAATCTGAAGTTTTTCTAAAACAAAAAAAAGCACTAAGCTTTTTCTTTAAGTTGAAATCCAATACTGTCCAAAAGAATCTGATAGAAATTTCCCCCATCAGGAAACCCCGAGCGAATATAACTTCAGTTTCGGTTTAGCTCTGGCGCCGTTAAAAGCGATAACGATTCTAGGTTGGCACGAGCCGGGGAAGAGCGTGGAGAGCCGGTTGCCAGTCACTCTCCAGTGGCGCCACTCTTATATACTTGTACATGGAGCCACTCTAGTTTATGTCGATTCGGAGATAAAGCACATCTGGAGATAAAGCACAGAGCACTAACTGAAACTTTACGAACAAAAAGTTCTAAAAATATTTGAAATCATTTATTAGTTTTGTATTCTCTTGCAAGAGTGGTGTAAGAATTAAAGCGAGTTCACTACCGTTAATAGCAATCAATATTGCATCTTTCTTAGTAGTTTTTAAGAAATATCAAAATCTGAAAAATTGCCAAGGGTGAACATTATTTGGTCTGAAACCAGTATGGACCTCCGATTTTGTTGATTGAGGTAACTTTAACCAGTGACATCCAAAAAAGTTCTTCCCTTAAATTTTAATTATTTTGTTTCTTTTCATATTTAAAGGGATTATTTTCCGAAAATCAGAAAAACTATGGAAAGCTTTTGCCCCTGAATGCAGATTGAGACAGAAAAAAGAATGACATGGCTGTCTCTTCCCAAAAGGCTATACTGCATGCGGGGTGAAAGAGTTTCACAAGTTCACTGCCGAGAAAGACATAAAAGTCAAGAAAAAGTAAAACTTTGCAGCAGAGGAATTTTTGTTTTTTAATAAAACCATACCTGGTAAAAGGCTGACAAGGCGGGCTCATTGTGATAATATCCGGATTCATTTTTTCAAAGTCAGCAACAGTAAATGAAAGTAGATTCTTCTGGAAATGGTTATCTGGTCCAAAATTATGTTGGTAGATTTCATTGGAAACTGGATTAATGTCAATGGCAGCAACAACTTGAAAGGAAATTCCAGCTGCTGCAAAAGTAGAAATAAAATATGACCATTACAATATCAATTCAAAATTGTTCAATGCACTTGGAGCATTGGCGCCGGAACTTATTCTTTAAAGGTATGGCAAGAAATGCCTCGATCTAGCACCTTCCCTCTCTTCCCACCTCCACTAGATGTTTTAAATATTATTTAACAAATAAGTATTTTTTAGGCAATCAACCAATATTTACATTTAATAAAAAATAGTTTTATTTCAATAGTTTAAAAAATCACCTGCGAGATTATTTTTCCCCTCATTGTTACATTGATATAAGAACAAAGTGGGAAGGCAGTATGGTTAAAAGTTATGTTTTCTTAGGCTTTGTTTTTGGATATTGTTTGTGAATTTATACGAAAAGTTTTGAACTATAAAGCATTTCATAAATCCTGGTACTCTTGCTTTGAAAAATCACTGAGCGTTCTGTTCTGAAAGTAAAATACCAAACAATTTTAAAAAATAATAAACTTATTACAGGAGATAAATAGAATAGTGATTTTTTAAGCCAGTAAACACATAGTGATTTTAGCTTCCACATTACGTTTATAACGTAAAAAGTGGAAGGTTTTATAATCGTTCAGTCCGTCTGTCTGTCCGTCACCCACTTTCACAGAGCGAACCAAAAGTCGCACAAACAATTGGGATACGTCATTTTAAAGCAAAAAATCGGGCTAGGCTACATCCCAAATTTCATTAAAAAATTTAAATTAGAAGTATATTTAAAATTTAAATAACTAAAATTTTAATCTGCATTGAAATAACATGCAAATTCCATTTTCACTCAATATTTTCACTGTTGCCATTTCGTCAAATGTACGAGAAACTTTATTTAAAATAAAAATAAAACCTTTGAAAGAAAATTTATTTATGTGATATAATTCGGTTTGGATTGTTGAAATATCACAATAGACTTCTTTTGATGGTTCATTATATATGTATGAAGAAAGATTTATAAAGAATTCTAATTTTGCATAAAATATATGCAAAGTTTCTCTTATTTTTAGCATCATTTTTACTATAATTATATATTTTTCGAACTGTAAATTAAATTAAGGCGACTAAAAGAATTATATTTATTAAAAATTTGCATCATTATTCCACGAATTCCAAACAAATTTAGCAAACGATAATGAGTAATTTTTAATTTGACAAAGTATATTAATGAAAATAGTTAATTTTGGCATTTACAATTCTAAATTAGAAGTCTCTGTTAGGCGAATTTCTTTCTGATGTGTATAATAAGTGTGTTTCCTGTGAGCATAAATATGGTGTGGAAGCGGTTTTAGTGACAGGTTCTGTAACAAACCAACTTGTTTTAAAGCCAGAATACTGTGACTTTTTATATAAAAAAAAAAACACTTCAATGCTACGGACTAGAAAAAGTTGTGACTTAAAGAAATTAATTTATTTTTTTCAAATTGTATGAAATTAAACAGCTATTTGGAAATATAAAATGCAAAATGAAACCAAGCTTTTATATATATGGGCAATTCTACCATATATTTTAATTTTATGTCCCTTGGTAATAACCTTTTAAAAAAATTAATATTTCTTTACCATTTTTTTTCTTATTATACTAAAATACTGGTCCTTACATAATTGCAAAACGGAATTTTGAAGCAAAGAAACTCCAAACAATTTTTAAAACACAAAGCAATGCAGAAAAGTCCTTACCGTCGTGTGTCCCGAATGTTCAATTTTTAGTTTAGGGCTCAAGCTAAACACATTTTTGAGCTAAAAATTACATTCATTTGTATTTTAAATTGAACTAATACTGTAGCTTGATTCACAAATTCCTTCCATTAAATTTTGGCTTTTAATATTTATAATGTGTTTTTAGTCTCCTTACTTTGTCCCTGGGTTTTGGTACATTCACTGACCTCATTCCTAAAGTGGTGAAGAGAGGCACTGGATTGAGCTACAGTGATTCTTCAACCATGAAAACTGTATTGCAGAAAACTCGCATTTCAGTTAGTAGCCAGATATTTTTGCTAAAATTCACTAATCAGCCCAAAATTTAAAAAACTCAGTAAAATTGGCTGCGAGGCTTTTTTGCTTTCCTTACAGTCTCCCAGATTTAAGGTTAATTTTTGCTTGAAAATTGAAATTTTTTTCTACAAATATGTTTAAGTGGAGTTCAAGAAGTAAAAAAATCCATTTTTATTAAACTGGAGTTAGTTTCAACACAAAAAAGACCGTAAAACAGCGCGAATGTCTTTAACTGTCCTGACCTTCCGGTCCTTACCGACATAATAATCTGGGGATGGAAAACCGAAACCAGTTTTAAGACTAAGCAGGGTTTTTTTGTGATTTCGGTTTCATTGAAAAACAGTTCTTTTCGTAATTCCGGTTTCTTAAGCATCAGCGTTTTTTAAAAACTGCCATCCCTCATTATTATTATTTTTGTTTTTTACAGATGAGCTTTACTAAACTTTTTTTGTAATTCTAGAACCCTTATAAACCTTTTGACAAATATTTAAAGCGATTCTGAAAAAATAAATGTTTTTCTTATACCTCAAATTAAAAATTATGGTAGAACTGCCCATATATAGAAACGTTAGTTAACTTTAAAAATTTTGTATTTAAAACAATATATATATATATATCAAAACAGCAGTGTGGAATTCGCAAAAGCAAGTAAGGAATTGAATTTCCTCGACCCTCCGCAATCATCTTTCGGCTGCTGAAATTATCTAAAGTAGCCAAACAATATCGCCTACTCGCCAAGGGGCGGGATAACTTCGCGACCGTCGCACTTGAGTGACAGAAGTCATCAAACCCCTTTCATTCATCCCCAAGTTAACAAAGCCCGACCTTCTGAAGGTCGCAAGTCGATCCGGAATTTCTTGCATTCCATGACACGTGGCGAACCACGCATGCGCCATAAGGAGTGAAACTTCGTGTTCCTCTAAGAATGCTTTCTCCCCTCTCCACAAGGTTCGGTTTCCAACATGTCCGATTCGTATCGTTACTTGATGGAAATTTTCTTATGGAAAGAAATAAAAAAGAAGTAGAGAACGAAAATAAGATAAGAGATAAAAAAAATTGGGAAATCGGAATATTTTTGTTTTAAATTCCCTTTCAAGAAAATCGATTTTTTTTAATTGAGAAAAAGGAAAAAGTTCCGGATTTCGGATATTCTACTGTATATATATATATATATAAGCTGATACATCATTACTTATGCCAAAATGTCGATTTCCTTTCAGTAACTCTTCAATTATATTCTCAATGTTTATATTTGATTCATTCCACGTCAAATCGACCAACTCAAAATCTTCATATCACAGAATTCAATCTTGAGTTTTTTCCAAATACTAGATACAAATTTATTAGACTAGTACTTTTTATTTTTTCAAAATTCTAAGAATTAAGAAAGTTATGATTTTTTTAAACCAAAAAGTTAAGCCGAACTTTTTCTCATTTAGCATGAAATGCAAGCTTTTTTTTAAACTGTTCAAAACTTTTTCGGAAATTGTTTTGTTGCACTTGGAAAGTGTACCAGATGCCCTAAGCCCTATGAACAGATGTTTATTGGATAACACATTCTGTGGTGTGATAACTTCATTGCATGTTACTGATTTCAAGTTCAAGATTTCAGGCTTAATAAAGCATGCTAAAAAGCTTTTTAACACATTTAACTGATCCTCGTGTTACTTGTGTACAAGAGATTCCGTCATTTGAAACATACACACTGCTTCAATAAGGGTAGGATAGCAGAACATATCTGTAAAAATAACAAAGTTTTTTTTTCTTGCATAAAACAATTTAGAGATAATCCGATCTCTTCCAGCTTTGCCTTCATTGGTTGAAGGTTTGATTTTCTTTAACTCGTCATTTATGGCTTTTATTCAATTTAACTTCTCCATAATATTATTTAAATTTCTTTTGCGATAAACGCTAAGAATCACCGACTGGTAATTTTCAATATCATCAGAGCTCAAATAGGAAAAATAAAAAATGGTCAATGCATCCCACATTTTTAAGGCTTCTAGGACTACATCATAACATGAGAGCCACCTGTGACTAAGGAAAAACAAAAAAATGCGAAATATCGTGAGCCAAAAAAAAAAATATCGAAATATAAATCGCCGCGCCAAAAAAATGCATTATATTTCGGCGGGCGATATTTGGCCGCGATTTTTTTTGCCCGGTATTTCGGCCGCGATATTTTTTTCCCCCAAAACCGTGACTAAGATACCTCTCTGGGGGAGAATATTTTACCATTGGAATTTCGCAGATCTGCTCAAGTTTGAGTTTCAACTGAGCAGACCATTGAAAATCGGTGTTTAAATCAGAAAAAAAAGCCTTCCACTTGATAGTAAAATTGTTTGCAAAATTTCATGGTTGCGTTATGAATGTGATGGCAAGAATCTCCATCAACATCGTGGAGGTGTGGAGCTTGATTCTTGCGAATTCTAGTTTCTAGTCCGGACTTCGACCCTCTCATCACACTGCCCGAGTCCATCATAATTTGATTCAGTGATGAATCGATTCATCAATGCTTAGGGAAAAAGGGACTAAGATAAAATTATCAACAGTTTCCGATAGTAGAGATTCCGCCAAACCAAACCTCATTTTTATGGAAGCGGAAGTTTGATCCATTGATAACGAGCCGAGTGCTTTCTGATCCTGCGCCAGTTCCTGTACCAAATTGATCAGATGTGGCGAAAGAGAAAATGACAAATTGTGCTTCGCCAAAAATCCAAGCACAGTGCTTGACTTGTCAAAACGCGAGCTGACAAGGAAATAGCAGGTTGTATTTCAATACTTGGCAATTCTTTTCTTTTATCACTTAGAATACTGGAGCTTAAATCGTAATTGCTTTTTCTTACTTCCAACAATTCTCGGTGCTTTGAACTTCACAAGTGGCTTACCAATGAATTGTAACCTCTTCCGCCGTAGTTTATTAAGTCATCACACAAGTTGCATTTTGCTTTACCGGGAACATCAACTTTGACTACTGTTTCTGACACGGTAACTGCCACTTCACCTTTCTTCAGCTTCAATATAACTTTTTTCTCTAGCCAGTCCCATTGAAATTTATTTATGATATTTTATCTAGTTCACAAACTTTAACGTCATCAGATTTTTGAAGAACAGACATTATACTTAAGGAAATACTAACAAATTACGTAAAGCAAATTTTCAAAGCAGGCGAGATTTAGGAACTTAGAAAGCCACTGTAAATCTGTTGATGAGCTGACCAATCACCATTAGTCCTTTAATTTTGACCAACCGCCAGGCACGATTACCTGCGAATATATATAAACATATAATAGTTATAAATGTATAAATACAAATTAATATTATAATAGTTTATAGAATTTTAAAACCTAGAAGTACTTTAAGTTTTAAAAATTTATTATAATAAAAACTATATTTTAAATAATATTTATAATAGCTAAACATTCAGTATTAAACTATTTTAGAGACGTACATAACTAAATTAACACATTTGTATAACATTTTACTTAATTTAATTACTTTAAATTGATAACTTACTTTTCAAAAATATTTTTTTAATCTTTAGAAAATTAATCAGATAAATTACTGTCGAATCCCTTACTAACTAGACTTGAAGAATCGCTTTGCGATATTGAAAAATTTCAATATACAGCTACTACTTGCTCAGTCAATTACCAATTAAAGAATCTAAAAAATCTTCTGTCTTTATTTTAATATATAAATGCTCGCTATTTCAGCATTTGTGAGAACTAATTTGGATTGTGAAAAAAAATGTATGGTCCAGAAAATACCCATGGCCGAAAATCTATTATGTTCTTAAAATATTCTATACTTTAAAATAAACATATAAATAATTAATAGTGAAGAAAAAATAAATTGACCTACCAGGTAATTATAATTCAAAATGGAACCTCCAAATAATCCAACTTCAGGTAATTAGACGAAAACCACGTATCTCGTAACGTAAAACCTTTCCCTTCTAGTTCCACTCAAGCCACAACTTCCAATGCAAATTTCTTTCTTTCTTGACAATATAAATTGGCACGCAGCAAAAAAGAAACAAGTCCCCCTCCCCCCCACGGCTTCACCATGTGATGTGGTTGGTTGAACAAACTAGTTTTTGCTGTATTACGTAAATTCATAAATTTGGGGGGGGGGGGGGGTTGACAATTTAATTCGCAGAGTTTTGACAGTTTGGCAATTTGCAGAAATCCACAAATTCACAAAAATGAAATTCACAGAATTCCACTAATTCATTATATAAACCTAGCGAATCTTTTTTGCTGTAGTACTTTTTATTATTTTAAAAAAACAGGGCCACCTGGCACAGGCCCCTACACAATGCATACTTTTGCCCCTCCCCCCTGTCGACACCACAGCCTAGCTTACCCAGTGTATGTTCATTAGAAGTTTACATGTAGGGATAGACCAATGAATCGGCGCCGATGGTAGTTTAGTAAAAATAATCTGCCATCGGCCTCAAAAAACATCGCCAAAAACCAACCGATGTAAGCCGATGTTTTTTTTTTAAATCCTACGTTTTCCTACCCGATTGAAGGGTTTCTACCGACCAAATTGCCCCAACTCTTTTGGATCGCCGTAGTTTCGTGACTTTTGGATCGCCGTAGTTTCGTGACTTTCGGATCGCCATAGTTTCAAGACTTTCCGATCGCCTTAGTTTCTAGACTTTCGGATCGCCGTAGTTTCGCGACTTTCGGATCCCCGTAGTTTCGCGACTTTCGGATCACACATGGATTTACCGAATTTTGTATTTTCCATCGGCCGATGGAAAGCTAGAAACATCGGCCCATCGGCCGATGTAACTTGTGAACAATCGGCCGAAATTTGCCACCAGTCGATCCCTATTTACATGACTTCATTTATTTTGAATTGGTCTTCAAAACATATGAATGTGACTATGTCATTTTTGAACTTTGAAACACTTACCTTCTAATGCATATCTCATCCCACCTATTCCACAATAAAGCTCAAGTAGCCTGTACATTTCTTTCATAGAGAAAAATCTGGTGAACAGAAAGTAAATGTGTGAAAAAGTGAAATACACATTTCAATAAATTACTATTACATAAAAAAGAAAAAGGCTGTGTTGTTGTTTGAAATTTTTGTTTAGCTTTCATTCTTTTCAATCAAGCCCATTTTAAGGAGTGTACAAACACGCTCACCGTTTACAAAAAATCCCCGTAAAAAATAGGAAATACTCGCTTTTGGCACTTTTTTTGCATAAAATAGTCGTCAGTCTCCCAACCTTGAAAATAGTCTGAAAAGTCGCCTTTGTTCAAGATGGCTGCTTTTTCCCATCTTGGATTTTTTACCTTCTAATATTATGCGATACATTGGTGCGAAATCAAAAATTCTTTCAATTTTATTTGTATGTGTTTAAAATACTTTAAAACCATGAATGTTGAAGGACAAATATTAAAGATGTTTTCCACCATATTAAAGGTTAGGTATTTTAAATATTTTGTTATTCATGATATCAGGCAAAATTACTACTAAATTTTTTTTAAGAACCCTACTCGTATAAAATATGCCCTGAAGATTACTCTTACACTCCGAAACACAAGATTGTATAAGCTTGTATCCTCTCAATACTAAAGCCCTCCACCATTAGGGATGGAAGGCTCTATTCAATGCCCTCACATCTTGTGGGTAAGGAATTATTTTCCCCCGAGTCCATAAATCGAAGTAATGGCTTTCGACTGGCTGAGATCTCGTGGAGCGATAAAATTCTAAAAATATGGGATCAAGGGTTAATAAACATTCAGAAAACTCTGCAGTAGGGATGCACCGAATATTCGGTTACTATTCGGTATTCGGCCACTTTAGCCGAATATTCGGATTGGCCGAATAGGCAGTTTACATGTATCAAAAATCTAAAGAATGCTATAAAATGTGCTTGGGAAGACCTTGTCTTGTGATATGTTGTTAGAATTGATAGATTCCATGCCGAAATCGCATTTTTCATGAGATAAAAAACAATTGCCGCTCCATCAAATATTGAATAACCTTGTTAGAGGATTTTCTTTTTACACCATTAGTGTCTGCAAATTATGTTGACCACTGTATTTAGAAAAAAAAGGTTGGTGTCTTAATTTTGTCCATTATGTTTTTAAGTTTTTTTTTTTAAATTTTAAGAAAATATCATTATTATAAAATAACTATGTATGATAAGAGAAATTGAATTGGAAATTGATTTATGAACTAACATTCTTTTCACCAGATATCGCTTTGTATTAAGTGCTCACAATTCGAATTTTGTGTGTTGTATATTCAGAGTATAATAAAGGATTTCCGCACATAATTTTTTCCAAAAAATTATATTAAATAAAAATATATCTATTTTTAGTTTTTTAGCATGTCAAATGGTGGAAATTGATTTATGAACTCAAATTTATTTTGATTTTTAGATTACCAATATGGAAGGTACAGCTGAGGAAATAAAAAAAGTACCGCTAGTGATTATTTCAGCCGTTAGTCACCCTATAGAATCGGACCTTTTTAACATTGTGAACAATTGACATTCTGAGTTAATTGCATGACACAGAATTTGCATAAGGGGCCATCATCTTCATATTAAAAATGTTACTAACTTTACAATTTCTAATGGCAACACACCTTTTTGAGTTCATATTTCCAATCTATGACATATTTTAATTCGAAATGCCAAATTTATTTTTTTTAGTTTTTATGCATTATTAGGGGAGTTAGAGACGTGCAAAGTTTAGGTGCCATAATGTTAAATGAGTTGCACATAAAAAACTATTCCAATCTATAAATAATTAAGATAATGAAACAATTTTTTTACTGAAAAGAAATTATAACAACCCAAAGAAAATGCATTCAATATTGGGGTATTTAAAATAATTTTTATGTTTGAAAATAATTATTATATTAATTCTTTAAAAAAATATGAATAGAAACCCCTAAATATTTTTACAGAAAAAAATTTAAGACAGGAATTTTAAGCGAAATCCCAATTTTTTTTTTTATTGTTTGAATCATAATTTTTTGAGTAAATCACAAAATACTTTTCAATTACCCTTTAGGGGACTGTGTATAAGATTACATGTGTAATTGATTAATAAAGAAGGCCTTGCATGCATGCTTGCTTGTCATTTTAGAGATGGTCCCTAAAAGGTCCACAAGTGATTCGATTGAATAACTCGTCAAATATTCATCCAAATGTAACAAAAACTTAGATTTAAGGGATTTCGAGAGTGCTTAGCATTTCTAAGTTATTAAAATTGGGTGTTGCCGTTGGAAATTTCAAAGTTAGAAACATTTTTAATATGAAGACGGCCCCTTATGCAAATTTTGTGTCATGCGATTAACTCAGAATGTTCACTATCTCAAAAAGGTCCGATTATATAGGGTGACCAACGGCTGAAAAAATCACTAGTGGTACTTTTTTATTTCCGCAGCTGTACCAAATATTTTAACTGGTTCTTCATTTGAACTTCAGGGGAGCTTACTATCATTGTTTATAAATAAGCTTAAGGCCAACTTTGTTGAAATTTATCTGTTTTATTCCCATTTTACTAAATAGGAAAGCTTGCGGGACTGCCTGAAGCCAAAAAGGTAAAAAATGACCCTTATATAATATTGTAACTAATCTGTAAGAGAAATCAGCATATTAATTAAACGATCAATAAATATAATTCATAAATATTTGACGAATTATTCTGACTACGGTAAAAACCATCAATAAAAAAGGTGTAATCCTCCTGGGACGAGGGAGAAAAGCAGCATTATTGGACTTGCATCCCAAAAAGTTACCATTTGTGGCAGAATTTGTGCATTACAGGACGAATTTGTTATGAACTATCACTTCCTGTAATTCCCAGAAGAGTAGGACAAATATTGATATCGTCGTCGAACTTGAAATGTTCCAAAATGAAGCCTGGTGCAAAGCTGACTCTTCAAAATATGAACAGGCTATTAAATTTTGGTCATAACTACATAAAAATGGATTGGGTGGGGGTGGATTGAGAGAAATGGGGAAAAAGTGAAATTTGCTGATGAAAAAAATTCAATTGGTATGGACTCGGTTTGAACTTTTATTGAAAGGATCTTCGAAAATATCCAAGATCTGTCTTCAGCAGAAATGTTAGTGCTGGAAGTTTGATGGTTTGGGCAATGATATCTTATGATTGAAGAAACAAGGTTTTGTTTCTGAAGGGCTGACAAACATCACTTTATTGCAGATTTGTTCTAGAAAATTCTTTGATTTCTTTTTGCATGGCAAAACTATGCTTTTGATTATATTTTTATGCATGATAATGCATCCACATTTCAAACGAAATGGAAAACTGGTTTAATGTACAAAGTGTTGTTCATTTAGATCATACTGCCAATAGCCATGACTTAAACCCCAAGGATAATGTCTGAGATTAATTGGTATGAATAATTTACTCAAATGGAGTATGGTATCAATGGAGTGTGCATCAGTTATGGAATAGAAGGACTTAATCATTAAAAACTGAAAATTGCTTGACCAAAACTTGACCCAAAGTTTAGTGTTGTCTATGAAAAACAAAATCAAGGAAGCAATAAGGAAAAAAAATAGTTTTAGTAATTATTAATTAAGATTGAATGTAAAAGTTCATTAATCAATTTCCCTATGCTAAAACTAAAATATCAACAAAAGAAATAGTTTACGAAATTATATAAAATTTTATTTACGGATATAATTTATAATACAAAGCCTGTATATACTTGTATATGCCTGTGTATAACTGCCAGTTCATAAATCAATTTCCACCACTGTATACAGATAATGATTTCAAATTTTTCACATTCTCAGAACGCTATCGGGAGTTGAATAAATACTTAAATTGACTGAAAATATGAATTTCAGATTCAACCAGAAACTACTGTAAAACCTGTATTAAACAAGATAACTAATTCTTATACAGAATCCAGTTACAACCATGCTATCTTTAGCTAAAGCCCAAGGACTTACTAAATTAGCTGGTCAAGAGTTTGCCATTAAGTTGAGATCATCAGCTATGGCTAGCTATGTAGGGTGGCTTTGCAAATCATCTTGTTGATAAGTTTTATAGGTTGTGCGGGGTCAATATTGGGTGAAAGTGGTCTATCCAAAGTTATGCAAAGTGTATTTGTAGGAGTCCCACAGATGCAGAAAAGGAAGAAGTTTCAAAAACTTCTGGACTTCAAAAATGTTTGCGAAATAAGCCATGCGGGGTTTATATGAGGAATCTTAGCCAAACTGCAGCGTAGATCTTCTGTAACTTTTAAAAATAAAGGGTGTGAATCACAACACATGTAGGGTATCGGGGTTACTGTTTATTGAAACCAGTTTTCTTCAAGATGTTATATGTGGGAGACGGACGGGCAGGAAATTGGTCACTTCATATTGAAGTTGTATGCCAAATTCTACCCTATTTCTTTACTCCCCTATTTTTATTGCACCTGGTTATCAAAAAGATATGTATTATTTTATTTAAGAGAACTGAAAAAATAACCGAAAATGTTCTAAAGAACTTTTAAAAATCGGATTACGTTAAACGACGGGTTTGTCACATGCCGGGTTTGGAATGAATTAATAGTGGATTGAAACCACATAAAAGCATAGACCATGGCCCAAAAAGGATTGTCGGAATAACTTTAAAGCCTGCAACTCTAAGAGACTTGGCAAATCTAATCAACTTTGGCCTTTGAGTTTACATATTTTTACTCAGTTAGAAGAAGACAGCGATAATTCTGTAATAAAAATATGCCTAACATAGAAAGAATTTTTAATTTCGAGCTAATAGATAGCCTAATACTAATGGTAAAAAATCTAATAATGAGAAACATGCATCTAAGGAACATAATAAAAATCACAACCCGAACTGTCGCTCAAAATTTGTTTTTTAGCCGCAATCTTGAAATAACGTCAATTTTTTTCAAAAAAAAGTTACAATAAACTATAATAAGTCAAGTTTGGTATCAAATTAAAGGAAATTTTACGCTGAAAATGAATATACCATTGGTTTTAAAACCTTAATATTAACAAAGATTATTTTTGAAGGAAATGTGTTTTCCGTTAATCTAACTCATGCAATAATGGTGAAAGATTTTGTAGATCTAAACAAGGTAATGCGAACAATGTGCTCCATATATGTTATGTTTGGTTTTTCATACCCATCAAATACTATTATAACTTTTCCCATAAATTCTGTTGACATTATACAAGTACTTCCATGTGACATCCCCAAATGTTGTACAAGTGTTCCAGAGAAATTAATGCACAGTTATCAAGCACGTAGGAAATACTTTGCTGGGCACAAAGAGTCTATTGAATTTTATTATTATTAATGGAATATGTTTATATAGCTCGTAATTGAATTTTTCGTACTGTCCTTTACTATCCAAGCAGATGTAACATGTAAGCTCGCATCCTGTATGTTAAAAGACTTGAATTTATTCAATGAGTTTCACCAGAAAGGATACTCCTTTTTTCCATAGTTTTATCGTAGCTGCTTAGTACTTTTTCTATTAAGTTCCATCTCTAAAAGGTATGGTAGACTAGTTTATTTTAAATATTGCTTCAAATCATGTCACGTCTGCCTTGTCTGCAATATATATTATTCCATTAACGAAATTCTACGAAGCACTTGAAAAATCAGTGGATGGATTGCCCACACACACACATTGCGGTCTAAATGTATTACCTTGTTAAGATCTACAAAATCTTTCGTCCTTCTTGCTTGAGTTAGATTAACGAAAACACTGGTCAGCAAACTCATTGCATAAGTTATTTCACTGCATTTCGAATGATTTAAAACCAGGTTCCATGTTGACTTAGTTATTCTTTCTCAATTCTTTTGATACATTTCATGAGGGTTTGCTCATTATTGCTTATTATTGGGGACTCCATGTTTTTTATTCACTGAAGCATGGCTCTGGGTCGCAAACTTTTGTTGTATATCTCAATAATGACAAGGAGTGCCGTGGCGTGCAGTGAAATTTTTCGGCCGTTTTCTCATCGTTTCCTTCTAAAATCATCTTTGCAAATATTTAAGTTTTAAAACTAAGTGTATATTCTTTGTCAGCATAAAATTCCCTTTAATTTGATACCAAACTTGACTTATTATGGTTTATTGTAAATTTAAAAAAAAAAATTGATGTTTTTTTCAAGATTGCGGCTAAAAAACTTATTTTGAGCGACAGTTCGGGTTGTGATTTTTAGTATGTTCATTAGAAGCATGTTTCCTACCATTTGCAGCAAGATTAGTTTGTGTTCCAATTAATTCCACCCCTAACTCTATTTCGACAGTACTATTTTGCGTGTGCTGAAAGTGAAAATTTCGGACTTTTCCCATTCAGGAGGAATTTGCCCGATTTTCAGCGCGTTGTAGCAGCTAAACTATTAATCTGACATAAATAGTGTGATTGACTTTTATTTAGATTTTTTAAAGCACTTTAACTTTTGCATTGACTTTTTTGTTGAGAAATTAATACTTTTCCTGCTAGAAGGAAAAAACCAAGAAAGGGGTAAAATTTCGGGATTTTTTCCATTTTTTTTAATGTTCCCATGCCCGAATTTGTTAACAAAGTTGATATTCGGATTCAGCACCCTCGAAAACATATAAAACAGTTGAGAAAACAATTTCTGTATTTTTTTCCTGAAAAAACTACCTGGTTACTGGACTAAAAGCTTGCATCTTAAATAGATAGATGCAATAGAAAGATATGTCTTCAGATATGTTGCAATTGTGTTCCCCATTTACGTAGTTTAAACTATTTGTTACTAAACAAATGGTTTAACTACATAAATGGTTAACCCTCTAATGCATGAATTTTATTTTTCGTCCCGAAAAAAATACATGTATCTTTAATACTCGTACATTATGGGGAAAATACTGAAAAAAATTTAACTGCGTCAGAATTTAAAAAATTTCGATTTTTAAAATTTTATCCATCTGATAAAGACAAACTACAAAATTCCAATTTTGATTTCGATAATAATGACTAGAAAACCACTAAATATAGTTCAAAATAACCCTCTTTAACTATAATTAATTTTTCAAAGCAATTTATTTGCATTTAGTACTAATATTATACTTTGAATACTGCCAAAAACGTAATTTCACAGCAGTTAATAACCGCACTCTGTAATTTTGAATACACTTTTCTAGGTGCTAGGTTTTACTACTGTCATCTATGAGGTTTATTAGTAACTAAAACTTCAAAATGGAATGTAATAGATGAAAAAACACAAATTTGTCAAGAGGGAGTTCTACTTTAATAAAAGTGGATTACGTTACTTGTTGCCAAAAGGCAACAATAGACGCAGGCAACAATGCGTTAGAGGGTTAAACTAATGATTTTTTAATAACATACAACTAAAAAAGAATGAATTTTTAATTTTACACCAATGGATCACGCAAGATTAAGAGGAAAAAATCCAAAATGACAAAAGCTGCCACCTTGAATTTGTTTTTTAAGTAATTAAGTAATACTTTATGATGCTTTTAAAGCATTTTAAAATAAAATATACAAGTAAAAATGAAAGATTTTTTTTTAACATTGAGCCAGTGGATCACGCAACATTAGAAGGTAAAAATTGCAAGATCACGGAAGCCGCCATCTTGATTTTGGATATTTTGAATTTTTAGGTAATTATTTCTGACAGAATGCACCTAGAAAAGAAAAATATTAATTTTGGCCTACTGAATTAGAAAGAAAAAATCCAATATGGTGGCAGCCAATTTTTATTTTACCAATTTTTAAATTTTTAATAACTATTTTTAGGCTGAGGGGTGAAGTGGTGGTATGGTTAGGCTTGTTACTGTAAGACTTAATGGAATTTTGGTTTTTAATTGAACTAAAATTTGAGTATATTGGAGGATATTAGTTAAAAACCATTTTAATGTAATTCAAAGGCCCTCGCCAGATAAGACGGTGAAAAATGCCCCCACTCCAATCGGGTTAATTTTTTTTCTGAATATACCTCATAGTATGGACAACTTTTCAGCCAAGTTTCAGCTCTAAAATAGGACGCGTTTTTGAGTAAAAAATAAAAGTTTTTTTATTTTTAAATTGAATTTTCTCTGAATCTATTTGATAATATCCAAAAAACTGCTCATAAGTTTTTACATATCATTGAGTAGTATTCTCAGAAAAATCCGCTCATAAATCTGATCGAGGGATCATTGTAAAAAATGCGATTTTTAAAAAAAAAAAAAAAAAATTATGCCAAAATCGTTTGTCACACCTTAAATTTTTGTCTCTACATGTTTCTCTAACATCAATCTACAATATATATTTTTTTCAGATTTTTAAAAACATTGGACGATAGTTAAAAAAAAATAAAATATCCTTAAAACCTAATTTTTTTCACTAAAATCCTTTAGTACAGTCACATAATTTTTTTCTACATCATCCTCTTGTCTCAGTTTACAATATATGTATATATTTTTTCATATATTTTTGAAAATGTTAGGCAATTGTAAAAAATATTTAATTTGATTTTAAATCAATTTTTTTAACTCTTATTATCTGTATTTGGAATAAGTAACGTAATTAATAACATTTTATTTTTACTATACAGTTGAAATAAACTTGCTAAAAGGGAAAAAATAAACTGAATCAAAATTAACTTTCATCCATTGCAGGGCTCCTCAACATATTCTACCGTATATTTCAATACTTCGCTCTTCCCCTCAGATGAAGCTATAGACACGCTTGTCATTTTAGAAATGGTCCCCCAAAGGATATCAAGAGATTCGATTAAATAATTCGTCAAATACTCATCCGAATGTAACAAAAACTTAGATTTAGGGGTTTTCGAGGGTTCTAAACATTTCTAGGTTATTAAATATGGGTGTTGCTATTGGAAATTTTAAAGTTAGTGACATTTTTAATTTGAAGACGGCCCCTTTTGCAAATTTTGTGTCATGCGATTAACTCAGAATATTATATTTTCATAAAGTCAAAAAGGTTCGATTACTTAGGATATCTAACAGCCGAAATAATCACTAGTGGGTACTTTTTTTTCCACAGCTGTACTAACTCTTAACTCTTATGTTATTTTTTTTTAATTTTCAAGCAGATATTTATTAATAGTCAACGTTTATTTTATACATTTTTTAACATTTAAAAAAAAATTTAAAACGTCATTTGACAAGAACAACAAATCAACAACGAATTAATTATCTTCATCACTGTCTTCATGAAGTACAGAGGTAATGCTTTCTGTGCTGAATAAATGGCTTAATTTTTCTGCAGGTCTAGGAATTTTTGACAGGTATCGGCCATATGATAAGTGATAAATAATTGCAGCAATATGAGAGCAGCACCCAACTGTTCTGCGACCATTTGCACACTCGCAAAAGTAACGTTTTGTTCCTGAAACTCCTATACTGTTTTGCAGGTATTCAATGAAACATCGATATATTTTTCTGTTCATGTGGCGTGATTGTACTTGCATTTTTAAAATATTTGATTTTCCTTTCACGAATTTCAAATTCAAATGACCATCTTCATCAATGACTTCAGCTAGATAAGATATCGCTTGACAGTATTGGTAAGTGCCGGTGAACAATATTTTCAGTTGGTTTTCTGTTAGCTCTGGAAAATCAAGTACGTCAGTGTCTGAAATATCTTCAAAAGGAAGTTTTTTTCGAAACCATCCTCTTGATTCAACTTCATCAGCCAAAGTATTCTCAGTATTTTTCCACTCAATCATTCTCTGCAGAATGTCATCGGTCATACCAACATCAGAAACTATCCGTTTGCTAAACTGATTATGTAGAAAAGCCGCTGTGCGATAATATGGTCCGATCTTCGGAATCATTTTATTATCAAAAATATGATCTAAAAGGGCATTTTTCTGTTTTATCATGCCATGAACCGATTCAACTGCCCATCTCAACTTTGTCACAAAGCAAGAATCATTAGCGTATGATTAAGTAGTGAGTAGTGAGTTGTTTTTGCTTGCCTTTCAGAGCCGGCATTAGTACTGTAAACTGTTTAGATTCTAAATATTCCTTGACGTCTCGAAATCCACGATCCAAAATGAAAATGTCTCCGGGCTTCAATCATTAGCTGACACAGTAAACCATTTGGGTCGTCAATAATATGTCTCATTATCTGAGCATCATTTTCATTTGCAAGAAAAGGACCCAACATATCAACGACAAATCCATCAGTAGTACAAATAGTAAAAGGCTTACACAGGTGAGTTTTTTTCTGACCAGAATAAGATATCCGTTGATATTCATTGTTTGTACTCTTTTGATGTCGTGCATACGTACCGTCACATATCAACATCAATTTATCATACGCATTATACAGTTTCTTGGCTATTTCTGTGGTATGATTATTAATCAGTATATCTCGGCTAACAGAAGATAATCCAAAATGTACAGGAAGAATATCTTTCTCAAACGAATGTACTATTGAATCTGAGTAGGAGGACACTAGTTGTTCATTACTGAGCTGCAGTATGGAAGCAATCAGTTTATTTGAGCATCCTGTTCTTAGTTTTATTAGAAACACAATTACCGCTTGTACAACCGTCCGAGAAGAACATTTTCTCATCGACACCATCATATCACGCAATTTCGTTATATTATCCCAACTCAAGCCAGTGTATATTTTAATTTGATCTTCAGAAAGCCTTTGGTTTTCACATTTATCCAAAACAGTATCAGTGCATTCTGATGTCACGCTGTTAAGTATATTCTGTATTTCATGAGTTGTCATAGACGAATAATTTGAGAAGACTTTTAATCGATTTAAGTCTTCATCATATAATCGTTTTTTTATTAAATGGCTTCGACAACATCGGTTGCCAGCTGGAATATAAATGTTACGTTTAATATACGACTGCAACTGTGCTTCTTGAGGAACTTGAGTTAAAGTATCTTTACTATAACAGACACAGCAATATTTATGTGTTGAAACAGTCCTCGGTATTGGTAACTCTACATGCTCAACCTCATTACTATCATTCGAATCTTCTTTTAAACCAATAGAACATGTCGGGTCTAATTGTTCAGAATCACTTATTTCGTCTTGATCCAAAGAGCGATCGATTTTTCTTCGTTTATAATAAGCATGTAATCGACACTTTTCACAAATAATGTCATTGATGTTCAATGAATTTTCGATATTTTTTGAGAAGAAAATCACTTCATCAGCATCTGTAATTTTTTTCATCTTCTGAACAGAATAAATCCATTTCTTACATCCAGCACATTTAACATGTTTAGAAGACATAGTGATTGCGATATATAGGTTATTATTCTTCTTAAAATAGTAGCACTAACAATAATGGTGACCACAACAATGAAGACAATAACCGGATAGACAATAAGTATTTTTGTATAAACATTTACAATAATAGCATAGTGATTGACGTAAATCGTATTAGACGCTACTGAAAACTTTTGGAGACTTAACAGGTGGATAAACCTAAAGTAAATAATTATCACGCAAGTTGAGGACGTTACTCGGCAGATGACACCCCTAACATAGGCGGGGAAATTCAAACTGGTACAGCTGTGGACCAAAAAAAAGTACCCACTAGTGATTATTTTGTCCGTTAGCAGGGTGGATTGATTTAAATCAGCTTGATTTAAATCATGATTTAAATCGCATGATTTTTTAAAAAAAATCATTGATTTAAATCATTTTTAAGAAATAGGTTAAGAATGCATTTTTAAGAAATAGTTTTTTTGTACGAAATAGGTTGGGTGCTGAAAAGGCAGCAAAATTAGTATTTTTGTATTAAGTTCTTAATAAATGAAATGTCATCATGGTAATTTGGTCCTTTTCTATATGTGGTATTCTATTTTTGGTATTCTATTTGTGGAATCATAAGTTTTCATTTAAGATCAAGATTTGGTTATAATTACGATTAGTATTTTAAGATAAATTTAGGTTTCAGTCTATAATTTTTCAACATTAAATTTACTTATATCTAAAGTATGTTTATTGCTATTTCAGTTCTTAAAACTGAATGTTAATTTAAATAGTTCAGATTGTAGAACTAAAAATATAATCCATTTATTAGTATTCATAGTTTTTAAAAGAATAAATTTGAAATATTCTTCATTTTAAGCATATATTAATGTTTTAAGTGACATGTAAAAAAGTCAGTAATCAAATTCCCAAGAATATGCAAGATAGTATGCAACTAGTATTAAAAAAATCTGATTTAAATCAAAATAATCCGATTTTTTTCGATTAAAAAATCATGATTTTTTTCCACCTTGGTTTTTTAACAACTGACTGTTAATTTAAATAGTTCGGATTGTAGTATAACAAAATATAATCCATTTATTAGTAGTATTCATAGTTTTTTAAAACTATAATTTAAAATATTCTTCATTTTATGTGTAGGGGAAGGTGGGTTCCCTCGGACCTATTTTGACTTTTCAATTTTTAATTTCTTAATTACTTGCAGAAAGTGAATAAAAATATTTTTACTAATTACTTTATGTTGTTATATACAACATATATTTATTTTAACTTGTTATTTAAATGATTTCAACTGTTAAAAAAATAAATACAGAACAATGTAATTAGGACCAAGGTACACCACCGGCGGTGTACCTTGGTCCAACCGGTAGTGTACCTTGGACCAATTATTAACAGGTAGAGAGACTCGATTTACAGTCCGAAAACCAATATTTTTTAGCCACATATAATTCAAAATACATTTTACAACCTACTCTTATTTCTAGCCAAGATTGTAGTAATTGGTTATGTTAGGTCAATTGGCTTAGTAAGGGGTTTTATTGCCTTAGTTTTTTTAGTGCCCTTTTGGCTTTTTCAGCTGTAATGCGATCTTTCTCAGGTGTATCCGTTAAAATGCAGCATAAAATTAAACTGTCATTTCATGCCATATAAAAACATTTGTCTATCTTTCTGTCATAAATTTGAAAAAACAACTCAAATATTTTCCCCTATGTTTATACAACAAGGCCTAAACGTAAAAAGGATGTTCTGCTTAGATATTTATTATAAAAAACATATTTTTAGATGTGCATGCAATAATTATTTTCTATATTATATCAATATGGTTAAAATTTTATAGGCCTACCATAAATCTAAATAATTAACTACAGAAAAATTATTTATCACACCATATAAAAATTTCTTACAAATTTCCATTCTACATAATTTTACAAATCAGGGTTGCATATTAATAGCTTAAAATACTTAATTTTTCAAAGGAAAAAATTTACTTGAATTTTTGTAAAGGGTTTTCAACAATCTGAAGCACATAAGACCTATAGTAGTGTACCTTGGACCAGTCCAAGGTACACCACTTGTATTAGGTTCGAGGTACACCACTTGGATATTAAAAACAAAATAGTTAATCACCATGTTAAGGTTAGACTTAACTTAATTTCAAGCGCACTGTTATATAGCTAAAACTTTGCTTTATATTGCATAACCATCGTTTCTGCATACACACTACACCTTTGAGTATAAAAATACACTAAAGTATCTGACAAAAATTTACTTTTGAACTGTGAATTTAGTTTTTCGAAACCTCTTTAATAAATTGACCTTTCAAACAAACAGATAGAACTTCACTGAGACCCCTGGTAGCAAATACTTTAACTGCATGTGGTGTTGTTTCAATATCTAAGCAAATCGAGCTAAAATCAGCATAGGTTCGAGGTACACATATGTCCAAGGTACACCACTTACCCCTATATTAATGTTTTAAGTGATAATTAAAAAGTCCTTAATCAAATTCCCAAGAATACGCAAGTTAGTATGCAAAATATTAAAAAATCAAAAAAATCTGATTTAAATCAAAATAATCCGATTTAAATCAAATAAATCAGATTTTTTTGATTTTTTCAAAAAAATCATGATTTTTTTCCACCCTGTCCGTTAGTCATCCTAAGGAATCGAACCTTTTTGACTTTATGAAATATAATATTCTGAGTTAATCGCATGACACAAAATTTGCAAAAGGGGCCGTCTTCAAATTAAAAATGTTACTAACTTTAACATTTCCAATAGCAACACCCATATTTAATAACCTAGAAATGTTTAGAACCCTCGAAAACCCCTAAATCTAAGTTTTTGTTACATTCGGATGAGTATTTGACGAATTATTTAATCGAATCTCTTGATATCCTTTGGGGGACCATTTCTAAAATGACAAGCGTGTCTATAGGTTCATCTGAGGGGAAGAGCGAAGTATTGAAATATACGGTAGAATATGTTGAGGAGCCCTGCAATGGATGAAAGTTAATTTTGATTCAGTTTATTTTTTCCCTTTTAGCAAGTTTATTTCAACTGTATAGTAAAAATAAAATGTTATTAATTACGTTACTTATTCCAAATACAGATAATAAGAGTTAAAAAAATTGATTTAAAATCAAATTAAATATTTTTTACAATTGCCTAACATTTTCAAAATATATGAAAAAATATATACATATATTGTAAACTGAGACAAGAGGATGATGTAGAAAAAAGTTATGTGACTGTACTAAAGGATTTTAGTGCAAAAAATCAGGTTTTAAGGATATTTTATTTTTTTTAACTATCGTCCAATGTTTTTAAAAATCTGAAAAAAATATATATTGTAGATTGATGTTAGAGAAACATGTAGAGACAAAAATTTAAGGTGGACAAACGATTTTGGCATAATTTTTTTTTTTTTTTAAATCGAATTTTTTACAATGATCCCTCAATCAGATTTATGAGCGGATTTTTCTGAGAATACTACTCAATGATATCTAAAAACTTATGAGCAGTTTTTTGGATATTATCAAATAGATTCAGAGAAAATTCAATTTAAAAATAAAAAAACTTTTATCTTTTACTCAAAAACGCGTCCTATTTTAGAGCTGAAACTTGGCTGAGAAGTTGTCCATACTATGAGGTATATTCAGAAAAAAAATTAGCCCGATTGGAGTGGGGGCATTTTTCACCGTCTTATCTGGCGAGGGCCTTTACAGTGTTTTTAAAAAACACTCAAAATAATAATATTTTAAGGTTTAATAAGGTTTTTAAATTTAATTTAATACATTAAGTTTAACAATGAACATTTAAGAATATGCCCAGAAGGGTATGAAACAATGTTCTCTAAATTGCCAGATATTGGAGCATGTAGAGGAAAAAAATTAAAAAGAGCTATATATTTGAAATTTAAACAGTTCAAATGCATATTATATAAAAAAAAACTCTCCATGAAAATTAGTTAAAAAGTAGGTTTTTAATGAGATGTTTTTAAAAATGCTTGATTTTACCCACATATCCCCCCCCCCATTTATTAATTAGTACTATGCATAGTACGAAAATAAACATGGGTTTGAAAATATATCACGCAACCAATTGAGAGGTCACGCTCCCTAGGCTTTTAGGATCACTTGCTTCGACAATCATGTTGATAATTTTATGCATATATACCATTTGATTTTGCAATAAATAGAACGAAAGTTTAAATACAAATTTTAAGAACGTAAGAAAATTAACTTCTTTGTTCGTAAAAATATTTGTCGTCATTTCGGGAAAAATTAATCTTTTTGGTTTTTTTTATTTTGTGACCTTTGCTTTAATTTCATGAACTTTTTTCAATTTCCTGACTTTCTTGACCGGTAGACACCCTGCAGTACGATGTTTGAAAAATAAGTACAGGGTGGTTATAAAATAACGCTCGCTATTCGGAGACCGGAGTGGTATGTAGCTTGAATGAATAATCCAAATGCAACAAAAATTGAGACACTAATCAAGAAGGGGGGAAAATAATGGAATCATAAAAAAGTTAGAATCACAAAAAATAATGATAAAAAAGAATAATCTTAAAAAAACGTCTCAGGACCAGGGTTCTAAATTACGAAGCATAGGCAATTATGGCCAACACAGCTAATTACGGCTCGTAATTTAAAACCCTGGTCAAGAGACGAGTTTGTTTTTTTCGAAAAAGAATTGAACCATAAAAAAGAAAATCGTCTCTTGACCAAGGTTCTAAATTACGAGGCATAGCCAATTATGGCTTATTATGGCCAACACATCCAATTACGCCTCGTAATTTAGAACCCTGATCAAGTGACGAGTTTGTTTTTTTATGATTCCATTCTTTTCCCCCCTTCTTGATTAGTAAGTGTCTCAAAGTTTTTTGCATTTGGATTATTCATTAAAGCTACAGACCACTCCAAATAGCGAGCATTATTTTATAACCACCCTGTATAATTCAGGACACAAATAAAAATCTCAGGAATATCAAGAAATTCAGGACAACTATGACCCCTGCAATGGAGCAATTCATTTTGCTATTTAAAAAAAAAAGGAAAAAATCGTTTGCCTTTTCCCGTTGTCACATTATCTTTTTTATCGAATGAAAATCACAAATATGTAATTTACATTAATATTACGGATGTAAAATTCAACCACAACCTAAACTACCATAACTACATTTGTTAAACTAAACCAACAAGTTCTACCCTGCTAAGGATTCCGTTGCAAAGAACCATCCAATAAGAAGCGTTGTCGTTAAACGTAGTTCAAACTAAGAAATCAAGAGCGCTGCTATCTTTGAAAATATTTATACTGTAGAAAATTTGTAGTTGAAAGAAATTTGAGTGTGGTGTCTGTACGTATATTTTATCATGCCCGTTTCCTTACTCTTGGTATAATAGCATTGCGGTAAGTGAAAAATTTGAATAAAGGCGCAAAGGTGATCAGATAGGTGGTCATTAGATAGGTGAATTCTTAATGTAATAGTAAAAATTGTTTTAAATAAAACTCAACTTTATTTTTTTGACATTGGAAGTTGGAATTTTAACATTTTTTTTAAATGATCCATATGGGTCATTCTCAAAAAATTTTACAAATGGTGTCCCACAGCTTTCGTTGCTTGTAGTATTTTTAATTTTATTGTTACGGAATTTTCATTAGAACTGCATAAAAGAACGCACTTTTAAGTTATGGTACCTATATTTTAAAAGTACAAAAATACTAAAACAAAAGTTGGAGACTTCATTTAAAGGAGCATAGTCGGTAAAATTCACATATTCCATGACCAAAAATGAAAGAACAAGAGAAGATAATTATATCTTAAAATTAATATTTCTTAATTATTTATGCTTTTAATGATTAACAAGCATTTTAGCTATCAAATAAGCTTTTAATCACTACTTAATTGCAAAAAAGTTTTGATTTGTAGCTTAATATATGGTGTCTCACAGAATCTAAGAATTTTCTTTTGTCGACTGTTACCAAAATTTTCCGACAAAAAATGCATTAATTAAATTTTTTTGCTGAAATAAGTACCACTATAGACACTTATTTTTGAAATGCCTGACAATTATATCTTAAAATTTTTGTTCATGGAAAAAAAATACAAATGTTTGAAAAATTAATGCGAGTGTGATTATTCAATGACTATACCGAAACCGACCTTAAGTTTGCAGCAGAGAAATGTACTATGCGGAGGAATTTGCGTAAACAACGCGGCTGGCGCCGAAGCTTCGCCTGCTCCGATTGGTTGATAATTTGACCCTGATATTCGTGCGCCCTGTTACGTCAAAATCGTAGGAAAAAAAATTTAAATAACACTCTAACTGAAGCTAAACTAATAAAAATAATAAATTTATGTCTTGAAATAACAAATAAATTTGTTTATTGAATGTTAATAACCTTTTTGTATTCGATTCTCACCCTCAAAAATGAAAACTATTTACCCTCTTTCTCGTAGAACATTTGTATACTGCAAACTTAAGGTCGGGAGAGGTATAATATGTTACCGTGTTTTTATTAAAGTGGAGCTTATGTAAGAATAAAGAAATAGTGCAGTTTAAAGCCCTTAAGAATCTGATTACCATAAGCTGAAAACAAATTTTAAATTAAATAAACTTCATGGCAAAAAGCGATGTTAAAGTTTAAATTGTCCACTCTGTTACCATAGAAAAAGAAGCTAACTCTTTGATGAGCGCAGTGCCCCCAATTCTTAACTATGATACGAACTAATATGACATAAATCTTTTGATTGTTGCTTGACATATGCAGAATTTTAGATGACATAGCTACTTATTCGTAACTATCAACAATTGCGGGTCGCATATTATTGAATGTTTGACTAAACAGAGGAATTTATAATCATATCGCATTTTTTTAAAGATTGTCGGAGTCAATTATTACGATCACTGTTCTTAATCATAATTTCTAAGACACGTAATCACACAACACAGACAAATTTTTCTTTTTGTAGTATGAAACGTGAATTAAAACTTGTTTTAAGCTGATCGTATATGCTGTTCGGTTTAATTGATCTTTGTTGTAAAACTCTTTCGCTGCATTGGTTTTTGTTGCCGCGTTACACGTAATAGACATAATATTAAAGGATCTTAAGTTATTGATGCTTTTAGTCACTATCCACAGCGAAAGTATTGATATGCAACACATTGATGCTTGGTACTTAATTTGATAGATAGGAAAGCCTGCACGGACAAACCAATCGAGCTGGCAGTTAATGATTCGGTTTACAATGATGCGAAAATAACATAAAATTTAGCTATTAAAAGCAGAGTATTACGTAAATTAAGGCATGTGTATTTTTAATGACGAATTTATTTTAACTTAACAACTCAATACAATGAAAACATTTTGAAGTATTTCATCCTTAATGTAAAATTAATTTGCATAAGAAAGTTCAAGTATGTACGCAGAAAATATTTAATGAAATTTATATCTTGGTAACAATGTAATCATTTATTGTAAATGAGGAAAAATCGCCTGCTCATTTAGAACTTTTTAAAAGTGGCCGAATATATTGCTATCAAAAGAAGAAATAATTAGTTTTTAAAAAAGTAAAGCTATAAAATTATTTTTTGGAAACACTATAAATAAAAATAATATAATTAAATTTATATTATTAATTATATAACACAGGTTTCAATGAAGCTATTCCTTTTGTATAAAAAAGGGAAAAAATCGTTTGCTATTTCCCGTTATCGCTGCCGCATTTTCTTTTACATCGAATGAAAAACACAAATATGAAATTTACGTTAATATTTTGTATGTCAATTTTGACCACAACCTAAACTACTCCAACTACATTCTTTTAAAAACTAAGCCAATTAATTCCACCTTGCAAAGGATCCCGCTGCAAAGAACCAACCAATAAGAATTGTCGTCGTTTAAATGTGGTAGTTCAAACTAAGAAATCAGGAGCGCTGCTATCTTTGAAAATATTTATACTCGGAAAATTTATAGTTGAAATCAATTCGAGTTTGGTGTCTATACGTATATTTTATCAAGTCTATTTCAAAACTCCTGGTATAATAGTATTGCGGTAAGTGAAAAGTTTGAATTGAAGCATAAAATATTTTTTAAATATACAGATTTTATGGAGTTTCATTAGATAGGTGAATTCTTAATGTAATAGTAACAATTATTTTAAATAAAATCAAACTTTATTTTTTTTAACATTGGAAGTTGTAATTGTAACATTTTTTGAGAATGACCCACATAAGAAAATGATGTGCAAATAAAGTGAGAGATTATTACAACTTGAAAGTTGCTGTCTTTTTTCCTGGTTGACACAGTCTGATAGTTTCATGGTCTGTCACAGAAATGAGCAGCGACCACGAGAGTTAAGAAATTAAGCAAGCAGGCGTTAGTTCAAGTTGGCGTCGATATAGTTCAAATTTTATCAATACGTGGTTCACATTTACAAGTACTAAGTGGTTCAAGTTGTGTGGTACTGTGTCAAGCTTACAAGTATGTGTTTACAGTTTTGCGGTACATGTGTCGGGTTCTTAACATTTCAAGTTTTAAGGAGTTATTGCTCTCAAGTGTAGGTACTGTTTTAGTGTTTAAAGTTTCACCAACATTTAGTGTTTAGAGCGTAGAGCAAGAATTAGTAGCATATCGTTTGATTTCTGTACAACAAATCAGGTGATTTAAATTATCTAAGTAGTTTAATGGAAAACATTCTACAATAAATTTAAATGATTCCTATTTATTGCACTGCTTTTTATTTAAAAAACAAAACATTAAAATCAATTAAAAAATCTGCACATTAGTTGTGTATAATTCTAATAAAAACTATTTAAGGTTTAAATTGTGAAAAACTAAATTTACCATTCATACAATATTTTTTGATAATTTTAAATTAATTTTTTTGACTAAAAACAAATAATTCAAACAATTTTAATAAAAAATAATAAAATACCCTTAATTTAAAAAATGGACCCCCTCCCTAGAAGTTGAGTTTTTGAAATCTCAATACCCTATAGAGATAGTTATAGGTTAGGTTCGATACATGAACATATTTGTTTAGGCCAGCTAATTTCTTATGAACTTACAGGGGCATAAATCTTTCATGCGAGATCATTTTAAATTTAAATTAGATATTTAGATCAGGGTTTGCGACTCACCCACAAACCCAAAAAGTTTTATTAAAAGTTAAAACACTTAAAAAAACAAAATCCGGGCTCAAGAAGTGGATTTTTCAAAAATATTAATAATTTACAACTTTTTTTTTTGTGATTGTTTTGAAGATTATTTTTGATTTTGACTTTTATTATTTTGAAAGTTAAACACAGAATAAAAAATGCCTAAGTTTACATATTTCTCCTAATAGAATAGACTTTCACTAGAAAAAAAAAAAGGCTACAATTGTTGCAAAGTTTAAAAAAGAAACCAGATGGGTTTAATGTTGGCTTTTTAATGTCTTATTTAAAATAACACAGCCCAGTTTAATTTTAAAAAATTAAAAATGAAACAAATATCTTTCAAATTTAAAATAATTAAAATATTTGATTATTTCTTTGACACAGTTATGATAAAGAGTTCATGTTTTTTTTTAAGGCCAGTAAAAAAAGTATTTTGTTTTCCTGAAAAATGATGTTAGTACACTATTCAATCCAGGGTGGAAAAAAAATCATGATTTTTAAGATTTATTTCATTTAAATCAGTTTTTTTAATATTTTGCATGCTAATTTACATATTCTTGGTACTTTAAGTAAGTACTTTTTACTTATCACTTTTTTTAATTTTACAATCTGATCTATTTAAAATAAAATTCAGTTTCAAAAACTTTAATAGTAATATACATACTTTATATATAATTTTAAATAAAACAAGTATTGAAAAATGCTAGACTGAAACCTAGATAGGTACCCCTGAGGTAGCAGTTATAATAATAGTTTTAGATTGGGCTTTTACCCTTTTCCAAGTGTAGTTTACTTTTCATTGAAATAGATCCAAACTTGATTCCTTTTTTCTCCCAGACATTTTAAATATAAAAATAATGTGATTATGAGAAGTGCATTTCCATGCAGTGAGGAGTTGAGTTGTAGGATTTAAAGCAAAAACAGGAAGTAAAGTAAGTGAAGGAAAAAAGATTTTTTTAAAGTTAAGGTTTTGTGCAAGGAAGGCAGAACCTGAGTTAAGGACAAAAAATTACTTAAATCAATGATTAAAAAAAATTTGATTTAAATCAAGCTGATAGAAGCCCTGAAACACTGTAATCACTTCAGTTAAATTTGTAAATATAAAACAGCTAACTACTAACAAATGTACTTGGAATGGGGTTGGTTCAGGGAGGATCTGGTAATAGCTCGCTGTCTTGTTTTCTTTTCTCTCTCTTTAATCTTCTCTCTTGAAATCAAGCTGATAGAAGCCCTGAAACACTGTAATCACTTCAGTTAAATTTGTAAATATAAAACAGCTAACTACTAACAAATGTACTTGGAATGGGGTTGGTTCAGGGAGGATCTGGTAATAGCTCGCTGTCTTGTTTTCTTTTCTCTCGAAGCACTTTTGTTTTGGTTAGTAGAGATAATCAGGTTTGGGTGCAGACCAAGCACACTAACCTGAATATAAGTCTGCCAACCAACTTAACAAAAACAAAAGTAATTGGAGAGAAAGGAAAACAAGACCCACGAGCTGTTGTAGATGGCCTTTGTGAAACAACCCTATTTAAAAAGCAAAAAAGCTGGTTTAATGTCATTGCTTCTTAAATCAAGGTAAAACTCTAATCAATAAAGTATTTTTTTTTTAATATCATGCAAACTCACTTTATTTCATTTAGTAAAATCCTTAAAATGAGCGTAAATCAAGGTTAAAAATTTATTTCCTTCATTAAAATTCATTTTAATTAAATTTAATATTTAAAAAATATATTAATTAAAGATGAGTTTTTCACTTGACTGAAATCGTTCTCTTTTTACAATAATACTTACATTTAAACCAAACAGTGACATTATAAGATTGAATTTCAAAAAACCCAATAGGACCCAAAAAAGCCCAACAGGACTGGACTTTTTTTTAAACCTGGGTTTTTTCAAACCCTGATTCAGATTATCAATGACCATTTAATTAAATGTGTTTATTAACTACCTGTGTATTTATTAAAATAAGTTAATGTTTTTCACTTACCTTCAAATTTTTGGGAAATAATCAAGAGGGACAGTAATTACTGTCAATAAAAATTATACACTAAAATTCAGAGTTAACAAATCTTTACAAGCACTAAAAGACAAAAAAAAATTGTGAGGATAGTATAAAGAATGAAATCGTGGACTATTTGATAGTTTTGATTACTAATTTTAATATGAACAATAATGTTACATTAAAATACAAATGAATTTATCTAGCAACATTATTTATACAGGCAATTTTTTGTAAGGTTGAGAAATGTGTTGGGGATAGATATATTTTATTTATACTGTATTTAATAGTTTTATTTCATTGTGATAATTCAGCATGAATGGCTGCTTTTATGATGATTAAAATATTTTAATTGTTGAGAAAAAACGGTTCTCAGCTTTCCATAGTTCAGGCATGAAAGAGCAAACTAATGAATTTTTTTTCACTAACGGCGTAATGATGTGCAAACCAATTAAAATATAGAAAAAATGCTTAAATAATGTATTTTAGTTATTATTTAAATCTGTATATTACTGCCATATTAAATCTTATTTAATAAAAAAATCTGATTAAGAAAAAAAAAATTAAACACTTTTTTTAAAAATTCATAGACACGAAATTCATTAAAAGCCTAAATATATAAAGCATGTATAAGCAGACACTCCTTTTTTTTAACTAAAAATCGTTAAACTAAAAAAAATACCTTAATATAGGCTGAAGAAAAAAAAGTTTCAAAATGTAAACAAAAGTATTTTTTCCCATTAAAGCTGTTGGCTGGTATACATATATTTTCAGGCTTGTAATCCCGACTCACGGAATCTGTAATTCAGAAGAAAATATTTGTATTGCTCGACTTGGCCTAAACTTGAGCTACAAAAGTAACAAGATGATGAAGGTTTAAAAGTGGGTCTCTGACCAAGCACACAAACCTGAAAATATATGTCTACCAACAAGTAACAAGATGCTCCTCCGATCATGCAGAGCCAGGGTCAATCATTGTGATGCAATGAGACGTCATCGGTAGATTTCATGACAATTAGTAGGCAGCAAAATAAGTAAATTAGGAATTTTTATTGGACTCCTAATCTAATGAGAGATAGCACTGGCTGGTTGATAATTAAAGAAAACTTAGTGTAATCTAATCTTAATTTATCTTCACATTTTATTTTATTTATTAGAATCTGCTATTAAAACTTATTGTTTATTGAAATTAAAGTTTCGTTTCACCGAATTGAGGTGTGAAGAAAAAGTAAACAATAGTTAAAAAATGCATCAAATGCAACAAAGTTTGCAGTAGTGACTCACTTTTATAGTTTTAGTTCAAACAGACCTATCAATCAAACTTCAACACCTCGTAATATGTGCTTTTGCAAAAGAATCGCAGTACAATTTGTTATTTTTATACAATTTTACTTATTTAGTTTGTTATTTTTAAGGATCAGTGAACAAAACCTCAATGCAACATAATTTTTGCTCAATTATTTGTGGCGAAATGGCAGTAGATTCTGATAATTTTATAATTCTAGGGAACATCTTAATGTCGTGTTTTGTTTTGCCTTGTTTGATGATAAGACCCCCTATATGGGTCACAATATCAACGGTTCTGCATCAATCTCAGGATCAGCCAAAATTATATTAAAAAAGGCAGAAAACTTTCGTGTCTGGTAGGTTTTCTTGCTAAAAAACAGTTTCCGGATTAAAACGGCCTCATCAACAAACCGTTTTTTTTTTTGTGGTAAATCAGAGATTAAATCCTAGTTTGGGTATACGGCGACTTTTTCGGAATGTTGGCGACAAAAAAAGGCGATAAATAATTCCAATCTGGCAACCATGTACCGAAATTCCTCCCGCGAGTGTATGGCAACCCTAAAAACTGACGGGGGAGAAGGGGGTTTGCAATGTGATGAGTCACTTGATTTTGATTTTCTTTGGATTCCTTCAGTTGTGAACGACCATTTCCTGTCCGGTTGGTGTTTTTCAGATGACGCATGCTAGTTGTTTTTAATGCTTAAGGGGTCATAGGAGTCTTAAAAATGTGCAAAGAAGGCATAGCTTGATCTTTCATGTACTTTTTTAACTACTCAATATATAAGTATAATTTTTTTTATAAGTAATTCTATAAGATTTATTTAATATAAAACAAATTTTAAAATTTATGAAACTTTAGCCAAAACTAAAACAAAAAAAAAAGCAAGTGTTTGTCCTGAAGCTACTTTGGTGATTTTTTGCTTCCTTGGAGGTCCATTAGTGGAGAAATGACATTTTTAGCCCAAGTTTAATAGGGGGATTCATCAGAGATAAAAAAAAAAGATTTTTTTTAACGTTTTTTCATAAAAAAAAACCCTTTTTTGACGTTTGGGTAAAACCTTCCTGCAACGGGTTCTTATTTCTGTTGTGTGTTTGTTGATGGGCGTTTTTTGATTTTTTAACTTCTTTTCGAACCACCAAAATCGTTAAATTAGCGATTTATGGCCAAAAAGCCAATTTTTTTTCATTTTTTTTCATGTTTGTTCCTGTGTGGATCTATGATTACGGTTCTGGGTATCTTTAAAGATTTGAGAAATTATAAAATTAAAATTATGAACACTGAATAAATGATTTTATTTATATAATGAGCCTGGGACTTTGTCATTTAGAATAGGCAATTGGGCCAAAAGTGCCGTTTTTTTTTATTATACGTTTATTATTTTATAGCGTGTTTGGGCTCTTGCACTCAATGAATAATGTATGATGTGTGTTCACTCACATCAGGGAACTGACACTCGACTTTTGGACACTTTTGCAACACAGACACATTGCGTTGGTTAAAAATTGGCGATTTTTTCTAGCCATATAAAGTTTTGCCAATAGACGAGATCGAGGCCCCCAAGCCCCGAGTTTTTGGCAAGGATGAAATGTACGTAATTAGTAAGGTTTTTTTCGGTTTTTTTTTGTTTTTTACATGCATACATACCGTTAAGTGGACCGATTTTACCAATTCGGGCGGGTGCAAAAAAAAGTAAAGGTAAAATATAACCTAAAAATTTTTTTTTTGAGTGTTTACATATTTTTTTTTAAAAAAAAATAAACATTAAAAGTGCAAATGTCCCTTACCACTTTTCCGTGGGCCGATTCCTTCTTTTTCAGGACGCTGCTTTTCTCTGTTCATCCGCCAGAAACGTCAATCAATCACATCTAGCGGCGATGGTTGGGCATCCGTCTCCGTTCTCGGGACATGGGAAAAGAAAAAAAAAGCAAAAAATATGTGTATATTGGATGGATGGTGGTTTATTTTAGATTTTTTAAATAAAAGAATAAAGATATTAATTAAAAATAAAAAAAAAAATCGAAAATTAAATAAAAACATAAAAGTTGTCATAGGCTAGTAGCTACATTTTTTCATCGCCAAATAATTCAACAACACAACCGGATATTATGTCAATCAACCAAACCATTCTCCAATAAGAGACACATAGTTTCTTTTGCTGCAACTTCCTTTTCCCTTGTCCAGAGAACGGTTTTAGCGCCATCTCACGCCACTAGATGTGATTGACCAAGTCTGAGCTTGATGAAGACGTTTAAAGCTTCTGGGAGAAATATCGGCCCACGGAAAGTGTCTGGGAAAATCATTACGAACTTTTATCATTATTTTCTAAAACATATGTAAAAATCAACCATTCCAAAATGACTTTAGGTTAACTTATATTTCATCTACTTTTTGCACCCGATACCTGTAAATTGGCCGTCTGTCCACTCTAACGGGTATGCATACACTAAAAGTAAATGAAAACCGAACCCAATCACGTACATTTCAACCTTGCCAAAATGACTTAGGTCTGGGGGCCCTGGGCTCTCACTCTATTATGTTTTAGCTGAAAAGATTAGGAATTTTTCTGCTTTTGCTGTGAGGCAAAATGCTGTCCCGGTCCGCCGTCCCTGGAATGGGGTGCTGATGCAGTGCCCTGGGCGGTGCCAAAGTCCACCACGTCTTTTTCTCAAGCTTCAGTCGCAGTAGGCAGACAAAGAGAGTAACCTCATGGCGGCATAAAGTAAGCAGAGTTCTTAGAACTCCTCCAAGAAGAAAGTCAGCAAAATCCTTCCCTTGCTCTTGAATTTTCTCCCTGATTAGCTCTGGGAGGACGACATTAGGTTGGTTGTGCTTAATATGGGAATAAATGTACATACTCCACAATAAAATAAGAATAAAATAAGTCACCCCTAAACAGTAATTTCTTTCTCGCAATAACACGGACCAGATTTAATGGCGTTAGATATATATAGTCATTGACTAAAGTAAGTGTGCACACTCCTAACTCTTTTTGCCCGCACAATAGCTGTCGGCTAAAACATAACATGCAACTTTTGGCTGGAAAATCGTCCATTTTAACCAAATGTGTTGGTTCGTGTATTGCAAAAGTGTCAGAAAAGTCAGTCGTTGTTCACAGAGTAGATACAGACAGACATCGGTACATTTTCATTGAGTGCAAAGCCAAATATATGCCATAAAACATGAAATACTAGCGAAAAATGGCACTTTTGGCCAAGTAAATTGCCTATTCTGACAATGTTCGGGTATCGGGTTCTTATATAGCGTATAAATTTTATCATTTTATTCGGTGTTCAGAATTTAATTTTATTTATCTCAAAAGCAGATCCAGATACATAATCATAACTCCATACGCGAAAAGCATTAAAAAAATTGGAATTTGGGCCGGAAATCGCTAATTTAGACAGTTTTAAGTGATGTTTGTGTTCCAAAATGGCCCATCAGTACTCACTTTACACTCCAGGTTGTTTGTAGCCAAAAAAACGTCAAAAAAGGTGTTTTTCATGAAAAAACATTAAAAAAATCATTTTTTTTATCCACTGATGAATCCTATTAAACTTGGGCTAAAAATGTTATTTCTCCATTATTGGACCTCCAAAGAAGAAAAAAATCACCAAAGTAGCTTCGGGACAAACACTTGCTTTTTTTTGTAGAAATGTGAAATAAATGATATTAAACATAAAGCTATTTGAACAGATTGGGATTAGGCTTGCGCGGCAAATTTTAAGGTCAAAATTGAAAAAATGACCAAGAAAATTACCTTATATTGTACAAATATGTACAAACAAAGACTTATACCTAAAGAAATTATTTTAAAAAAAGTTAAAATCAAAATTTTAAATTAAAAAAAAAAATTAAGAAAAAAGTTCTTAAAATAATTTCTAATTAAAATTGAGCTGAGAATTTAGGTATAAGTCATTATTTGAACATATTTGTACAATATAAAGTCATTTTCTTGGTCATTTTTTCAATTTTGACCTAAAAATTTGTTGCCGAAGCCTGATCCCAATGTGTCAAAATAGCTTTATGTTTGATATCATTTATTTTAGTTTGGGCTAAAGTTTCATAAATTTTAAAGTTTGTTTTATATTAAATAAATCTTATAGAATTACATATAAAAAAATTATACTTATATATTGAATAGTTAAAAAATTACATGAAAGATCAAACTATACTTTGTAGTACCTTCTTTGCACATTTTTTAAGAGTCCTATGACCCCTTAAATCAGTGGTTCTCAACCGGTGGGTCGCGACCCCCTGGGGGGTCGCGAAGGAATCCTAGGGGGGTTGCAAAAATTTTTTTAAAATAAAAAATATGTATTTAAGTAACGTTTTATACAATAATTTTACAACTAGAATGGAGGAAAAAAAATCACCACAAATTATTTTACTTTATATCCTGGTAAATTTAAATGTCAACTTTTTTTATGCTATTATTACATAATTTTAATTCTAGTACGTTACGTTGCAACAAGCTAATGAGAAACTTGTGCTTGCTGGAACTTTTAAATTCGTAACATAAATGGAAGTTTTCAAAATTAGATTTCTTAACTTTAGCAGCATAAACATTCAGTTTCTTTAAGAATCCAAGCAACCAAGTTGGGGAGCTAAAAAAATCCGACCAATTCTGGTTTTAGCATCTATTAAAAATATCAGCATTTCAGATCGCAGCTCAAATAACTTATTCAAAGCCTTTCCACTGGACAGCCATCGTAAAAAAAAACAATCACCCAAATATAATAGTTAATAAAGAGTACAACATGTTGGACAAGGTGTGTGGGGAGGGGTCGCGAATTTATTTTGTGGCATTAGGGGGTCGTCACCTACAAAAGGTTGAGAACCACTGCCTTAAATCATCTCAATTTAATTTATATTTTCTCAATTATTGCTTTAAAATGCAAAATGTATAATAAATTTAATTTAAACCATTTATTAACAACAGAAAAATTGACGGATTCCATCCCATTGGATTTATTGCATTTTCGCCACGCGTTTGTTGTGTACTAAAAAATTCGCTGCATAATTATAGGTATTTATTCTTAAAATAATGTATTTGAATGTTTAAACAATCATCGATAACTTGGTTTAAAAAAAATTCTGCAGTTTGCATGCTATTATCGAGGTAAAGTGGCTGAAGTTAACGTTACATTTCATAATTTTGTGTAACGAATTTTGAAAATGGCAGCCAATTTTTTCCGTAAACAACTCTTCCAGAGCAGCGTCACGTGATTTACATTCGTTTGACTTCGCGGTTTACGAGTAGCGTCGTCCAATCACGTGTGGCTGTGGGATGTTTTCTCGTCAACAAGTTTGGCGAGAAATAAAAAGTCGATTTGTACCGAAACTAGGAATTAACCAAAACAGAGGCCAAAAATCCGGATCTGGAAAAAAAAACGTTATGGTTTTCCATTCCTACTTTCGGCATGGAAGAAGGCTATGCATTTTTTCAGTGAACATCATCAGAACTCACACAAATAAAATCAATAGAATCCAAATTTTCCAAAAATGCAACAGTCAATTGTCTTACAACCCTTTTTGTATACCATCATGATAATATAGGAATTAATTTATATATACAATTAAATCTAAAATCGGAAAGAACTATAAAACAATTGATAAAAAATGTAATAAAAACCACTCACGGAACTTTTAATGACTATTTAAATGATGCATATTAAATGTCACTGCTTCATATAAAAGCAGACGTAACTCGCAGTTTACGTTGAAATTAAACAGTGAACAGAACACGACGATCCTTTTTCATCGCCGCTCTATGTTTTGAGTACTGATCTCTGTGTTATTTTCGTAGGGATGATAAAGACTTAATCCCTTTCGGCACAAAAGTCACTTCTACTTAGTTCTTTTCGGAAACAAACACGAACTTTCCTCTCTATTCTTTATACGAACAAAGTCATCTCATGGAACTTTGACTTATTGAAAATAGATAGGTAGCATGAGTTTATAAGACGGTGACTAAGCATTGTAAACATTAAGGAACACGATTAATTTTCTAAATAAAAGATAATTTCCATTCATAAATTCTTACAAACGTTAGACAATTTAAACATACCACGTATTTAAGCTTGTTTTTTTTCTATGTTCTTTCTTTGTTTCGAGATTGGTTGGTTGGTAGACATGTATTTTCAGGCTTGTGTGCTTGATCAGAGACCCACTTATAATCTCTATGCTTTATAACCTTCGTCAAGGGCTGTGAGGCGCCTTGTGGTCAGTGTCGCGATCTACGGATCGGAAGGTCCCGCGATCGAGTTCTGTCGCTGAAAACTCACCGAGTATATGCAAAGTACGTGCTCGTTAAATCTGTTGGGTCCTAAAGTCTTGTGGGCGGTCATTGCGCAGTTTCCCAAGGGTACAGATTCCTGGAGACTTTTTCTCTCCCCTTCAGGGACATGTCTAAATTGTGGAGGTGGCGAGTGATAGATGGCAGCATAGATAAGAGCTCTTATCCAGCCGCTATAAAAGTACTCTCTGATTTGTCTAGGGAGAGTGAGAGGCGGTCTTCAACAGCCAATCAGCTTTCAGGTACGATAATATTCAAGTGCTGATAAAGCGTAAACCCATAGAGACGTAAACCCATAGAGATCTTAATAAAAGTATTAGAGTGGAGATCACGTGACCTATCTATGCTAACGACGGGACGAGCCTGGGGGCCGCCATCTTGAGTCCGAGACCAACTTTTTTAAGTGGAAATTGCTTAGAAAAGTAATTAATTAATTCTAAAATATTAAAAAAATAACCTAAAAATACTAGCTGCATTTTGGAATATTTTTAGTGACTTTAAAAGAACTTGAAACGCTTTTCTAGTATTTTTATAATATTTATTTTGTAATTTTAGAATTAAAATTTATTTTTTGCTAGCATTCTTTTTCTTTTTGTGATGGCGACACTGGCAACTTGCAGCCATCGCCGTCACTGTTGCCGTCACCAAAGCTCCTTCTACACCAAGTTAGGACACACTATACATTCGATAGGAGCCAAGATTTTTCCCGCTAGAGGCGCTGCGATACGCTGAAGGCCGAAAATGACGAAAAAGCGTTATGTTCCGGGCTGCAAATTTGGATATAAAACTTAAATTAACTGTCGATTTTCCTTGTTTAAAGCACCGAATAATGAAGAGGATCTTAAATCGCGGCAAAAGAATATCCCTAGGAAGGATCGTCTGCTGAAAAGTACCGAAATGGTGATTTTTTTAAGGGGAAGTCAAACACCTCTCTTCCCTTTTCACTTCCCTTGTTAAGTCTATGGGACAGTTTTTAATGCTCACTGACTTTTTCCCGCTAGAGGCGCTGCGATACGCTGAAGGCCGAAAATGCACCGAACCAGTTGAGCCACTCTCTCCCATAGACATCCCGCGTTATGGCCCATTTTGGTGTAGAAGGAGCTTTGCCGTCACATAGAAGAAGAATACGCGAAGTACATACATTTAAGAAACTTAACACAGTCAACATAAGCTTGTTAGTTTTGAGAGAATATTTTTCAAACAGCGTTGGACCAATTTTTTTTCTTTTTACAACAGTCACTAAACAGATTCCAAACTGAAGCTAGTATTTTTATAATATTTTTGTAATTTTTGAATCAAATTTATTTTTTTCTAAGCAATTTCCACTTAAAAAAGTTGGTCTCGGTAAAAGATGGCGGCCCCCAGGCTCGTCCCGTCGTTAGCATAGATAGGTCACGTGATCTCCACTCTAATACTTTTATTAAGATCTCTATGCGTAAACCAGATTTAAACACCAGAATATAATCACTTCAGTTCGTTTATCAAAAAATTATATTTTATTCTCAAGAACAGTTTTGTAAAAAAATAATAATTTAAAGCCATTTAAAGTAATTGTAAAAAAATAACATGTATTTTATTTTTAAATTTGTGGGCCCCCAGTCTCGTGCACCATGGACCTAATTGCCTAGACGAGAATTAAACCCGCAAGTGGTACAATTGTTACTGTTATAAGCGTAATGGACTGCGATTAAATCCACTAAGCCACCCAGACTCCACTACGCCTCTGAAGTTTTTTTTTTACTTCTCGTATAATTCTACCCAATCAGATCGTCAACATCTTGGCGCCTACATGATTGCAATTCAGGGAAGTGCGTTTTTTATAAATAACCGGTTCTTGGTTTAACCGTTTCTCCCCTTGGAAAGCTCCGTCGATGTCGGTGTGGCAATATTTGGCGAAGTATACCTGGCTCTATTGTAGGATTTTAACCGTTTCCTCTAGTGGACCGGTTTTGGCAAATTTATCTAGTTCCAGTTTTCTATCCCTTTCCTAATTGTGATTCGAATTAGTAACCGTTAGACGTTAGACTAAGCCGTTGCGTTGGAACGTTTGGGTAAGATTATCTTATATATACATTTTGTTGGTATGTGAAAATATGTGTATATAATATTTATTTTGATTTAATTTGTTGGTATATGGATATATAATATTTAATCATTGAATTGTTTTCTTTTACCTTCTTAATATATAAGGCGATAAAGATCTCTGATGTCGACCAGGATTCGAAATTAACGGTCGGTGCGATCAAATCTTGCGACAACAAAATAAATGTAGTCTCAGTTATCGCGACTAGTTTTCCAGAATTGTTAATACTAACCTGTTTTATCGTGGTTTCAAATAATCTCGCTAAAAAATATTTATGAAATCACTCCTTCACCGATCCTAAATTTGTCAAACCAATGATGTTGTCATGTCTGCACCTTCAAACATATGGTCTCTGGGCAGCCCGGAAGAGTTCCTTTCTAATGTTCGGGCGCCTCTTTGACGCACCCTCGATGTGCGACACGCAATGCCAGCAAGTTGTTTGGAGTGGGGTTTGTCAACTCCATTTCAAACCATTGCTGTGATCATATAATCGCAAAATATATTCAGTCCTAAAATAGCATGTCTAAAGCGCTCTAAATTGGAATTCAATGCCTATATTTGCAACATTGAAGTGATTACAGAATGATAATACTGTATACAAATATAGGTGTAAAAGTTGTGATTTCTTTAATGGGGTTGTTTTACGGAGGATCTCGCAATAGCTCCGCCGTCTTGGTTTCCTTTTTCTCGAATTACTATAGTTTTGGTTAAGTTGGTTGGTAGACCTATATTCAGGTTAGTGTGCTTGTCAGCACACAAACCTGATTATCTCTAACAACCAAAACAAAAGTAATTCGTGATAAAGGAAAACAAGACCGCGGGATTATTGCAGATCCTCCTTGAAACAACCCCATTTTGAAATTCCACTTATCCTAAAACTGCGAATTTTGTGAAACTATGTAATTACAGTAGAACCTCGATACAGCGACCGCTCTCGGGACCAACAACTTACGGTCGTTAAATCGAAGGGTCGTTATAAAGAATTTTAATTAAAAAAATCCAACAAAGCGAGAAAAAACTTATACATACCTATAGAAACGTTTAATTTGTATTTACACTTATTGGGCAAATAAGAATGAAGTACAATTGAAGATAGCTTCGAAGTTCCAACAGAGTTCCTAATTATGACATTTTCTATTGTTATTTTTTGTAGAAAATCCTCGCGGCATTGTTCTCTCTCTCTCACAGTAGCAACGACGCATTACATTTCACATTGACAGCGATTTGACTCCGCTTATTTTTAGGTGCCATTTTGTAGACATGCAAATTGTACGAGGTCAGTTAGTCCAATGGTCAAATGTGGGGTCGTATTTTTTGCATCTATGTTTAACAACCAATTACAGAATGCGTGAAAAATTAAGCTGACCTTGGATTCTTTTGCAACACTGGTCGCGGATTCACGGAATTCGTCCCTGTCCTATTCACCTATTCATCCATTGTTCGACCCCTTTCCTCGCTTGGAGAGGGGTCTCTTTATTGTGCTCTAACAAAAGCAAACAGGTTCTACTCACTCAAACACTTCCACAAGTTGAAATTTTGAAGCAAATACAAAAATGGTTTCTGGCAGCAATTTTTTTTCTGAAATGTCTAACGAATATTCGGTCGCAATATCGAGGAACTGCTTGTTTTTCGGTCGCAAAAAAGAGGGATTTTTAACACTATTCCTATGGTAGAATGATTGGGACTTTCCGAAGCGGTTGTTATAACGAAGGGGTCGCTAAATCGTGGGGTCGCAAAATCGAGGTTCTACTGTATTTAAAGGTCAATCTTTAAGAAGTGTTGGGAATAAATAATATCTTTGATCTGTTATCTTTTTAACTGTTATCTCTTATTTTTATCTATTACTATAGTGAGGGTATGTTTCTGTAATTTCTACTGGTTGATCTACAAGCTACAACCAGTTATTTTTTCTGAAATTCTGATTTAAGTTTATTGGCGAGCTAAACACATTTTTATAATCTAGTACGACACTAATTCAACTCAACCAGCCTTGTTTTTCGCAGCACTTGAAGCTAAGTAATTTTCTAAAGCGTTGATGGTGCTAAATGGTACGCACTTTGGCAATGCTTAGTATCTGGTTATGTTTTTGCCAAATTGCGATTTACTGTATTGTTACAGTTTATCTTTCTTTGTGGCTATTCTATTTTTAGGGTCATATTTTAAGGCTCTATTTTTAGGCCGATTTTACCAAAATTGATTAAAAATTTGCGATAGGCTGCTGATGTTACTCGGCTATTCCATCTAAACCTTGTGAAAATATTTAAATGCTGCTGAAGCCAAAGATTTTGGCCAAAAAAATGGTATTTTCTGTTTCATAATAGTTTTAGTTCAGGGCAAATGGTAATGTTTGCTTGAATGGTAATAATTCTTGTAATATTTGCAAGCTTGCGGTGAAATCCTTGTTGTGTATTTATGTAGTTTTTGGACAAATCGGTCAACCGATCCTCAACACCTTGTAATTTTCTTTGTTTGTGACAAAATCATACATAGTTAGTTTTTATTTTCTAGTTCAATCCAGAAGATCAACCAAACCTCAACTCCCAGATGGTGTCAATGTGGAGTGGGGTCCTTTATTCCTAGTTTGGAACAAATATTGGTAAGTCTTTAGATATTTTGTTGCTTTCTCAAAAGGGGGAACGAAAGTAGTTAGAAATATTTGCAATTGTACAAAACCCTCTTCCTTTTTTATATTCATTATTTTCTTTGACTTAAACTAAGGAAGTGTATAGTTAATTTAACTTAAGAAATTTGTATGATTAATGGTTCCGAGTTATTATTATGTATTGGCAGTTATGATGAGTTAAGGTATCCGATCACCTTTTTTCAGCAAAAATCGACTAAATGTCAAACATTTTTTTTTTTAAATTTTAATATAAAATAAACGTTTAGCTTTCTAAATCTGTTTAGTTTCTAGTTTTTAATGGAACCAAAGTTAAAGCTTTTTTTTTGCTTGTTTTTGAATTTTTTTCAAAATGCTTCCAAATTTTTACAGTAGTTTTGTAACAGGAAGAAGGTTTTGAACTGTAATCGTGTAAAACCATTAAGAATTGGATATTTTAAAACTATTTATATATGCTTTTGTTACTCTCTTGTTTCTATGTGTTTTCAATATAATTCTACAAACTTTTGCCTATAAAAAAAATTTTGGCACTGATATCTTAATGATTTTAGTTCTTGACCTATATTTATGTTTGTTAAGCATATTTAAATTTAAATGATGGAACAAAAATTAAACATTTGTAAAGATATCATGTTTTGCGTATTACGGGATTTTTGAGGCATATTTTAATTTATTTCCCACAAATACTGAAAAAATTGTTTTTTTATATGATTTACACTCTTAAAACTATTCCATTGATGATGTTGCATTGACTTATAATGTTCTTGGGCTCTGTGTGATCGAAAGAGTGTCTTGTTAATTTTGTACAGTCCTACACAAAAATTTGGGCGCAGACGCAATTCATGAAAAAAATCTCCAATATATCATTTTTCAGAAGTAGTTTTTTTTAAAATTTATATTCTTTAGGCAGCTTGAAAAATAATAGGGTAAAAAATTGTGCCAAAAAATATAAGTAAATTTGACTTCCATCAACAAATTAAAAATTTCAATACTTTCCTTGCCACAAAAGTATAGGCACAAGATTCAGTTTTATGCAAATTCTTGACAGGAAGCGATTGCATCATGAAAGGGGAGGGTTTTTAAGTTGCTTTAAAGGTTGAAGTTAATTTTTAATGCTTAGAACCATTTTGAAGTCCACTAAATTTTCGTATGAAGAGATTTTAAGGATATGGGCATTAAAATTCAGAGGTAAATTTGTTTCTGTTCTTTCTACTGAATTAGCGTGTTGGAAACAATTTATAAATAGTGTTAGCACGTGATGATCAACATCCACCAAAATTGCGGCCTGGAAGACCTCGAATCACCAGGAAACGAGACGGCAGCCTAATAAGAAAATTGGCTTCAGGCAAACATTGCTCTTCAAATTAAAACCACAATTGTGGCTTAATTTTTAATAAAAACCATCCGGAGGTGAATCAATGAATCTGGATACTTGATAAAATCCAAGCTGAAGCGCATGCCTAGCTTGCTATCTCATCATAAAGATGCTAGACTGACTGCAATGAACTCAACAACACATGTCTTACAGCTATCCATTGCAGTCTTGCATCTTTATGATGAGATAGCAAGCTGTCCTCTCGTTTGCTGGTGTTTCGAGGTCTTCCAGACTGCGATTTTGGTGGATGTTGATTGCCAGGTGCTAACACTATTTATAAATATCTTCTTTCGAACGCTTTAATTCAGTAGAAATATCATAAACAAATTTACCTCTGAATTTTAATGTCCATATCCTTAAAATCTCTTCATAGGAAAACTTAGTGGACTTCAGAATGGTTCTAAGCATTGAAAATTACCTTCAACCTTTCAAAGCAACTAAAAACCCATCCCCTTAATCAATCACTTCCTGTAAAGAATTTGCATAAAACTGAAACATGTGCTACAGGGTGGATTGATTTAAATATTTTTTTTTCTTTGTCATCAGTAGAAAGTTTTTTTTTTCATCCTATAGATTGGTGCATTCAACTGTAAGAAATAGGTTGGGTGCTGAAAAGGCAGCAAAATTAGTATTTTTGTATAAAGCTCTTAATAAGTGAAATGTCATCAAAGTAATTTAATCCTTTTTTTTTTTTTTTGCTTAATTTATTCTATATGTGGAATCATGAGTTTTAATTTAAGATCAAGATTTGGTTATAATTACGATTAGTATTTATTTTATTATAAATCTAGGTTTCAATCTAGCATTTTTCAACATTTATTTTACTTGCATCTAAAGTATGGACACTATTCTTACAGTTTTTAAAATACTGAATATCTATTTAAATAGTTCAGATAGTAATATTAAAAATATAATCCATAAGTGATATGTAATTAATAAGCCCTTAATGAAATTCCCAAGAATATGTAAGTTAGTATGCAAAATATTAAAAATATATATATTTATAAATCTGATTTAACCCTTTCAGTCCCAAAAATTTACTACACTACAGAAACATCTGATATACACAAAATAAACTTATTTTAGGTCAAATATACAAATTCCATAAGAAAAAAAATCATTTAAATTTTTTATATGGTTTTTTAAACAATGCCAAAAATTTTAACTGTGGAAAACAACAAAATAAAAAATATATATTACCTAAAAACACTTCGAGTTATATATTTTAAGGTATCTGACCATATTATTAAAAAAAATTGGTAATTATTTTAACCAAAATAGTTTAAATTGTTTTAAATATGTGGAACTGAAGTGGACTTATCAAAAATCAGGAGAAACGCTTGTTGACTATTTTCTAAATAAAAAAAAATAGTAGTTCTGACTTCTATTGAGATTAATGTAAAATATTGTCTGATAGAACAAAGTGTGAAGAATCGAATGATGTGTGTTTGGATGTCATAACGGGACATAAAAATTTTGAAAAAAATATTGAAAGTGATGATGCCAAATGGCATCACTGGGACTGAAAGGGTTAAATCAAAATATTCCGATTTAAATCAAATAAATCCGATGTTTTCGATTTTTCTTTAAAAAAATAAGATTTTTTCCACCCTGCGTGTGCATATATTTTTGTGGCAAGGAGAAAGTATTGAAATTTTTAATTTGTTGATGGAAGTCAAATTTATTTATATTTTTTAGCAAAATTTTTAACTTTATTATTTTTCACGCTGCCTAAAGAGTATATATTTAAAAAAAAAAACTACTGAAAAATAGTAACATTGACGATATTTTCATGAATTGCCTCTGTGCCTTGGAAAATACTAAAATTTAAAAAAAAAATTAGAAAGCAATTGAAAAAATAAATATGGAGGATAAGAAATTCATAGTTAATGAGCATAAAAAAATAGCAAAGTGGGATTTGTGTAAATTGACTCTTCCATTATTGTTAAAAATTTTTAATTTTTAATGCAAATTTAAAAAATTTAAATGGCAAAAAAACGTGTACCCTTCGTTTTTTTTTTTTTTTTTTTGAAAAAAAATATATGTTATGAAGACATTCATTGACTATCTATAAGCCGATTTTCAGGATGGGGCAACAATGGGTTCATACAAAATAAATTATTTTCCGAAACAATTTTAAAAAATTCTTTATGTTTAGATAATTTTTAAAAATTTACAAAATGAGTTCAATTTGACTGAGAAGTATTTGTAGTATCTCATTTTAAAGGAAATTTTAAAAACGTTGAGTTTTTGTTGAGTTTAGTTTGAAACATTTACTTTGACTTTAAGCATTGAAATTTTAAAAAAAAAATTAGAATTTTAAAATTTTGACAATTTAATTTTTTTTCACTGAACACGTATGTGTTATACATCAAATTAATTTTAAGTGCTTTATATTGGTGTATAACACATTACATGTTTACAAAACCAAATTAAATATGTCAAGGATTTTAAAATTTCATTAAGTTTTTGTAAAATTTATTTAATTTTTTTTTAATGTGCATATGTTATACATACATCAAATTAAAGCACTTAAAATTCCATTTGTTTTGTTGCATAACACATGCATGTTCAATAAGAAAAATTTAATCTGTTAAAAATTTAAAATTACTTTTTATTAATTAAAATTTTATTTCAAAACAAAGCAAGATTTCGCAATACATCTTTTGAAAGGATGTTTTATGGAATTTGACTTAAATCTAATTGGTTAAAAAAATTATCATAAAATTAAATATTCTCTGACAATTTTAATTTTTCTCTTTTAACATACAAGTGTTATATTCAATTAATGTCAATTTCCCTCTCAAATCAGCGTTAACACTGAAACTTTTCCGTATTTAAAATAGTATAAATTATTTAAGCTATCTAATTTCTGAATTTAAAAAATGGTGTCTTCAAAAGTTTTCAAAAAATTGTAAAGTATAGTTTGTACAAATAGTTAAAAAAAATAATAGCAGTTTCAGAGTAGGGTACTAGTGGACAACTCCTTTCCATCCCACCTTTGTGTAGAAAACAATTTTTAATTTACATTTTAATGGGAGAAAAAGTCATTGAAAATGCTGTTTTGAGAGAAAAATTTGTCAATGAAAATGATAATTTTTGAACATTGGATTTATTATCTCATTTTAAAGCAAATTTTATGGGCTTTGAAAGTTTTACATTTTTGACAAATTAATTTTTTTTCTTTGAAAATCAAATCAAAGGGAATTTTGAGTGCTTTTTTAATTTGATGCGTAACACATGCATGTTTTTAAAAAAAATTAAATTTTTCAAAAAACTTTAAAAAAATAAATTTTAAAATTCTTGACATATTTAATTTGGTTGTGTAAACATGTAAGTGTTATACACCAATATAGAACACTTTAAATTCCCTTTAATTTGATGTGTACCACATACTTGTTCAGGGGGGAAAAATTTTCAAAATTTGAATATTCTAAATTTTTTAAAAAAATTTAATGCTTAAAATTTTGTTTCAAATTAAAGTTTATAAAATTCCCTTTAAAATAAGATACCGCCACAAATACTTCTCGGTCAAATTTAACTAATTTTGTAAATTTTTTAATTATCTAAACATAAAGAAATTTTTTAATTGTTTCGGAAAATAGTTTATTCTTGTATGAACCCCTTGTTGCCCAATCCTTAAAATTGGCATATAGATAGTCAATGAATATCTTCATAACATATATTTTTTTTTCAAAGAAATTGAAGGGTACATGTTTTTTGTTATTTAAATTTTTTGAATTTGCACCACATTTTTTTTTTAATTTTCAACAATAACCATGTAGCACATCGATTTAAGGAGCATATAAATATGAAGAGAATGGCATAAATTGTAGATCCACAAGTCAAACAGATTTTGTTTAACAGCTGTTTAAAAGTATCCAAGTTTTTTTTAATTTTTTGGATTTTTCATTAGCTCTATTAGTGCTAACCAATTAGTGCTATAAACCAAAAATTAGGAAAAAGCTGAGGTCAAGGTTCAGACCATTGGTTTATTTGACATGGAATGACCCCAGTAAATAAAAACACCAGGATAACCAACCATACATCAGATAGCGTCCTGGTATATGGGAGGAAGTCAGTGTTGCCAATCCATCTAGTGGAATGATTTTCAATATTTGTTTAATTTTTTAATTATATCTTACAAATGTTCATTCACTGGGGCCTGTTCACTCACTGGTCAGTCTACCCTATCAATCATTTATTGAAATTTAAATGTATTTACATGAATTATAATTGTAATAACCACGTGAATATTTAGAAAATTCAGAGAGCTTTGAAGAGAGGCCACAAAAAGATTTGTATATTCACCGTCATGTCTGTCACATTGAGTTTTAAAATTTTTGTCAAAAAAAGTTAATAATTTAAAATTTTCAATTTCTAGTATCTTATTAGATAACAAAACTGTTGGAAAAAAATCTTTAAATTATTTTTTCTATATAAAATGTGCTCCGTTGCATGTCTGTCACAAATGAAATTAACCTTTAAAAATATAAAGACATGTAGAATTAGATAAATATATAGAATAAATTTTCAATTCCAAAATGAGTTAGGTGTGGAATCAGAGCCTCTGTTATCAAAATTGCAAACAAAAAACTTTTCTATTTGTATTTAAAAATGTGCATTTTTGTAGTGCCCTTTTTGCGTCGACATGACACATTTAAAACTATTATTTTAGTTCCTATTTAAACCTTTTTCATAAATTTTGAATTTAGATTTATTTGATTATTTTGATTTAATTTCTATGATGATGGATAATTTTATAATGATAATTTTTAATTGATTTGATTTTTTATTATTTGTATTAATGATGTATCATAATTTCTAAGATATAATTATGAGCTTGTGTACCTGGTATCTTTCCCTTTGATTAATGATGAATAGCATTTAAAGAAGATTATCTCAAGAATCAAGAAGAATGTCCTGTGTAATGTGTATTTATATACAAATCATTGATTGTTTTTGAGAGTGAATTCCGTGTGTTGATTGTGGGGTTCGAATGATTTATGTCTTGGTTTAGTTTTGTTGCCTGTGTATGATTTGGTAGGTTCGTCGTCTTGGTTCGATTTTGTTGGCTGTGTGTATGATATGGTGTGTTTTTATATTTCGTAATGAATGTTTTTTGTGAATGTATATGTTGTTTGTTTGAATGATTCATTTAGTTCGTTGGCTGTGTGATTTTGGTGATTGAAATGACGTGTTGTGGATTTAGTTGTGTTGGCTGATTTTAAGAATTGGATGGCTGATGTATTTCTTGGTTTGTCGGCTGATTTTATTTTTGGTTGCGTTGTTTTGGTTGTGGTTGGTCTTGAAAGAAAAATGTATTATTTATAAAATAGTTAGTTGTCGGCACTATGTTATATTTCCTCTTAGTACTAACCTGACCTGCTAGAGGTACCAGCTTCTGTCCTCTTTACGAAGGGGAAGAAACAGGGGTAAGGCCTCTGGCAAGGCTTCCTTCTACTCTTTCCCTAAGTTCCTATTTGTTATTAGTTCAAATAAGTATATGTTCATTTTATATTGAAACAATTGTTCAATAAAGTTTTGTGTATGAATAAAACAAAGAATAATTAGCTTTGGTTGTCCTTTATTTAAATGATATACTCTCTCTTGTAAATTTAAGGTAGGGCTTTGCTAAGAGTACCAGCTTCTGTCCCTTTACTGGGAAGCCACAGGGGTAAGGCTCTTAGTGAAGAATCCACTTTAGTCTTTGCTAAGGGTACCAGCTTCTGTCCCTTGACTGGGAAGCCACAGGGGTAAGGCTCTTAGCGAAGAAAAGCACTTTTTTAGAATCAATACTTAAAGACTATATACAGAGAGAGTTATCATTCTTTTCATATATTGGCGCCCGGTCAGCCACAATTAAGACTTGAAGAGTTGGGGCTGGCCGGAGACCGAAACTTCTGGTGGGGGACGGGAGAAGTCCTTGCCCTCACCGGGACATATAAGGGAGGCTGGCTCCCCACTGTTTCAGTCAAAATTCCAGCCTCCCGGTCCCACACTTTTTTTTGGGGGGTACTTCGAGATTTTTTGAGGAAATTTTTCTAGGTGCAGAGGGGTCACGCCCGAGGTAAGTTCGAGTTTTTCCGGGAGTGTGAGGGCCTAAGTCCACAAAGTAGGGGTATTACTTCGCGCGCGAGGGACGCTAAGCGGCTCCTCGCGCGCCCGAGCGGGGACCTATTGTTGCTCTAGCAACGCGTGAACCGGGCCACGCGGTCGTGCCGCTTTGCGTCCCTCCCGCGCGTTATTGTTGCTCTTGCATTATATGTAGCATATTGTCAATATCTACACTAAGTTGCTGCGCTGCAGAGCAGTATGTGCATATCACCAGTGATTTGGGTCTCTAAAGGCATTACAAGGCATATAGATCATTTTGGCGGGAAAAAAAAATCGAAAATTTTTCTCCCCATGTTAACCCTATGGCCATGTTAAGTCTATGGGGCGAGTTAGGCCTAACTTCAGTTTCGCGAATTGAGCATTTTTTCGGTAAGGGTATAGCCTTGGGAGAACTAATAGGCGTAGGAAGACGAAACTTAGACCATTATTCCTCATTTTTCTCATATAGCATATCACCAGTGATTTGGGTCTCTAAAGGCTTTACAAGTCATATAGATCATTTTGGCGGGAAAAAAAAATCGAAAATTTTTCTCCCCATGTTAACCCTATGGCCATGTTAAGTCTATGGGGCGAGTTAGGCCTAACTTCAGTTTCGCGAATTGAGCATTTTTTCGGTAAGGGTATAGCCTTGGGAGAACTAATAGGCGTAGGAAGACGAAACTTAGACCATTATTCCTCATTTTTCTCATATAGCATATCACCAGTGATTTGGGTCTCTAAAGGCTTTACAAGGCATATAGATCATTTTGGCGGGAAAAAAAAATCGAAAATTTTTCTCCCCATGTTAACCCTATGGCCATGTTAAGTCTATGGGGCGAGTTAGGCCTAACTTCAGTTTCGCGAATTGAGCATTTTTTCGGTAAGGGTATAGCCTTGGGAGAACTAATAGGCGTAGGAAGACGAAACTTAGACCATTATTCCTCATTTTTCTCATATAGCATATCACCAGTGATTTGGGTCTCTAAAGGCATTACAAGGCATATAGATCATTTTGGCGGGAAAAAAAAATCGAAAATTTTTCTCCCCATGTTAACCCTATGGCCATGTTAAGTCTATGGGGCGAGTTAGGCCTAACTTCAGTTTCGCGAATTGAGCATTTTTTCGGTAAGGGTATAGCCTTGGGAGAACTAATAGGCGTAGGAAGACGAAACTTAGACCATTATTCCTCATTTTTCTCATATAGCATATCACCAGTGATTTGGGTCTCTAAAGGCTTTACAAGTCATATAGATCATTTTGGCGGGAAAAAAAAATCGAAAATTTTTCTCCCCATGTTAACCCTATGGCCATGTTAAGTCTATGGGGCGAGTTAGGCCTAACTTCAGTTTCGCGAATTGAGCATTTTTTCGGTAAGGGTATAGCCTTGGGAGAACTAATAGGCGTAGGAAGACGAAACTTAGACCATTATTCCTCATTTTTCTCATATAGCATATCACCAGTGATTTGGGTCTCTAAAGGCATTTACAAGTCATATAGATCATTTTGGCGGGAAAAAAAAATCGAAAATTTTTCTCCCCATGTTAACCCTATGGCCATGTTAAGTCTATGGGGCGAGTTAGGCCTAACTTCAGTTTCGCGAATTGAGCATTTTTTCGGTAAGGGTATAGCCTTGGGAGAACTAATAGGCGTAGGAAGACGAAACTTAGACCATTATTCCTCATTTTTCTCATATAGCATATCACCAGTGATTTGGGTCTCTAAAGGCTTTACAAGTCATATAGATCATTTTGGCGGGAAAAAAAAATCGAAAATTTTTCTCCCCATGTTAACCCTATGGCCATGTTAAGTCTATGGGGCGAGTTAGGCCTAACTTCAGTTTCGCGAATTGAGCATTTTTTCGGTAAGGGTATAGCCTTGGGAGAACTAATAGGCGTAGGAAGACGAAACTTAGACCATTATTCCTCATTTTTCTCATATAGCATATCACCAGTGATTTGGGTCTCTAAAGGCATTACAAGTCATATAGATCATTTTGGCGGGAAAAAAAAATCGAAAATTTTTCTCCCCATGTTAACCCTATGGCCATGTTAAGTCTATGGGGCGAGTTAGGCCTAACTTCAGTTTCGCGAATTGAGCATTTTTTCGGTAAGGGTATAGCCTTGGGAGAACTAATAGGCGTAGGAAGACGAAACTTAGACCATTATTCCTCATTTTTCTCATATAGCATATCACCAGTGATTTGGGTCTCTAAAGGCTTTACAAGGCATATAGATCATTTTGGCGGGAAAAAAAAATCGAAAATTTTTCTCCCCATGTTAACCCTATGGCCATGTTAAGTCTATGGGGCGAGTTAGGCCTAACTTCAGTTTCGCGAATTGAGCATTTTTTCGGTAAGGGTATAGCCTTGGGAGAACTAATAGGCGTAGGAAGACGAAACTTAGACCATTATTCCTCATTTTTCTCATATAGCATATCACCAGTGATTTGGGTCTCTAAAGGCATTTACAAGTCATATAGATCATTTTGGCGGGAAAAAAAAATCGAAAATTTTTCTCCCCATGTTAACCCTATGGCCATGTTAAGTCTATGGGGCGAGTTAGGCCTAACTTCAGTTTCGCGAATTGAGCATTTTTTCGGTAAGGGTATAGCCTTGGGAGAACTAATAGGCGTAGGAAGACGAAACTTAGACCATTATTCCTCATTTTTCTCATATAGCATATCACCAGTGATTTGGGTCTCTAAAGGCATTACAAGTCATATAGATCATTTTGGCGGGAAAAAAAAATCGAAAATTTTTCTCCCCATGTTAACCCTATGGCCATGTTAAGTCTATGGGGCGAGTTAGGCCTAACTTCAGTTTCGCGAATTGAGCATTTTTTCGGTAAGGGTATAGCCTTGGGAGAACTAATAGGCGTAGGAAGACGAAACTTAGACCATTATTCCTCATTTTTCTCATATAGCATATCACCAGTGATTTGGGTCTCTAAAGGCTTTACAAGTCATATAGATCATTTTGGCGGGAAAAAAAAATCGAAAATTTTTCTCCCCATGTTAACCCTATGGCCATGTTAAGTCTATGGGGCGAGTTAGGCCTAACTTCAGTTTCGCGAATTGAGCATTTTTTCGGTAAGGGTATAGCCTTGGGAGAACTAATAGGCGTAGGAAGACGAAACTTAGACCATTATTCCTCATTTTTCTCATATAGCATATCACCAGTGATTTGGGTCTCTAAAGGCTTTACAAGTCATATAGATCATTTTGGCGGGAAAAAAAAATCGAAAATTTTTCTCCCCATGTTAACCCTATGGCCATGTTAAGTCTATGGGGCGAGTTAGGCCTAACTTCAGTTTCGCGAATTGAGCATTTTTTCGGTAAGGGTATAGCCTTGGGAGAACTAATAGGCGTAGGAAGACGAAACTTAGACCATTATTCCTCATTTTTCTCATATAGCATATCACCAGTGATTTGGGTCTCTAAAGGCTTTACAAGTCATATAGATCATTTTGGCGGGAAAAAAAAATCGAAAATTTTTCTCCCCATGTTAACCCTATGGCCATGTTAAGTCTATGGGGCGAGTTAGGCCTAACTTCAGTTTCGCGAATTGAGCATTTTTTCGGTAAGGGTATAGCCTTGGGAGAACTAATAGGCGTAGGAAGACGAAACTTAGACCATTATTCCTCATTTTTCTCATATAGCATATCACCAGTGATTTGGGTCTCTAAAGGCATTACAAGTCATATAGATCATTTTGGCGGGAAAAAAAAATCGAAAATTTTTCTCCCCATGTTAACCCTATGGCCATGTTAAGTCTATGGGGCGAGTTAGGCCTAACTTCAGTTTCGCGAATTGAGCATTTTTTCGGTAAGGGTATAGCCTTGGGAGAACTAATAGGCGTAGGAAGACGAAACTTAGACCATTATTCCTCATTTTTCTCATATAGCATATCACCAGTGATTTGGGTCTCTAAAGGCTTTACAAGTCATATAGATCATTTTGGCGGGAAAAAAAAATCGAAAATTTTTCTCCCCATGTTAACCCTATGGCCATGTTAAGTCTATGGGGCGAGTTAGGCCTAACTTCAGTTTCGCGAATTGAGCATTTTTTCGGTAAGGGTATAGCCTTGGGAGAACTAATAGGCGTAGGAAGACGAAACTTAGACCATTATTCCTCATTTTTCTCATATAGCATATCACCAGTGATTTGGGTCTCTAAAGGCTTTACAAGTCATATAGATCATTTTGGCGGGAAAAAAAAATCGAAAATTTTTCTCCCCATGTTAACCCTATGGCCATGTTAAGTCTATGGGGCGAGTTAGGCCTAACTTCAGTTTCGCGAATTGAGCATTTTTTCGGTAAGGGTATAGCCTTGGGAGAACTAATAGGCGTAGGAAGACGAAACTTAGACCATTATTCCTCATTTTTCTCATATAGCATATCACCAGTGATTTGGGTCTCTAAAGGCATTACAAGTCATATAGATCATTTTGGCGGGAAAAAAAAATCGAAAATTTTTCTCCCCATGTTAACCCTATGGCCATGTTAAGTCTATGGGGCGAGTTAGGCCTAACTTCAGTTTCGCGAATTGAGCATTTTTTCGGTAAGGGTATAGCCTTGGGAGAACTAATAGGCGTAGGAAGACGAAACTTAGACCATTATTCCTCATTTTTCTCATATAGCATATCACCAGTGATTTGGGTCTCTAAAGGCTTTACAAGTCATATAGATCATTTTGGCGGGAAAAAAAAATCGAAAATTTTTCTCCCCATGTTAACCCTATGGCCATGTTAAGTCTATGGGGCGAGTTAGGCCTAACTTCAGTTTCGCGAATTGAGCATTTTTTCGGTAAGGGTATAGCCTTGGGAGAACTAATAGGCGTAGGAAGACGAAACTTAGACCATTATTCCTCATTTTTCTCATATAGCATATCACCAGTGATTTGGGTCTCTAAAGGCATTACAAGTCATATAGATCATTTTGGCGGGAAAAAAAAATCGAAAATTTTTCTCCCCATGTTAACCCTATGGCCATGTTAAGTCTATGGGGCGAGTTAGGCCTAACTTCAGTTTCGCGAATTGAGCATTTTTTCGGTAAGGGTATAGCCTTGGGAGAACTAATAGGCGTAGGAAGACGAAACTTAGACCATTATTCCTCATTTTTCTCATATAGCATATCACCAGTGATTTGGGTCTCTAAAGGCATTACAAGTCATATAGATCATTTTGGCGGGAAAAAAAAATCGAAAATTTTTCTCCCCATGTTAACCCTATGGCCATGTTAAGTCTATGGGGCGAGTTAGGCCTAACTTCAGTTTCGCGAATTGAGCATTTTTTCGGTAAGGGTATAGCCTTGGGAGAACTAATAGGCGTAGGAAGACGAAACTTAGACCATTATTCCTCATTTTTCTCATATAGCATATCACCAGTGATTTGGGTCTCTAAAGGCATTACAAGTCATATAGATCATTTTGGCGGGAAAAAAAAATCGAAAATTTTTCTCCCCATGTTAACCCTATGGCCATGTTAAGTCTATGGGGCGAGTTAGGCCTAACTTCAGTTTCGCGAATTGAGCATTTTTTCGGTAAGGGTATAGCCTTGGGAGAACTAATAGGCGTAGGAAGACGAAACTTAGACCATTATTCCTCATTTTTCTCATATAGCATATCACCAGTGATTTGGGTCTCTAAAGGCATTACAAGTCATATAGATCATTTTGGCGGGAAAAAAAAATCGAAAATTTTTCTCCCCATGTTAACCCTATGGCCATGTTAAGTCTATGGGGCGAGTTAGGCCTAACTTCAGTTTCGCGAATTGAGCATTTTTTCGGTAAGGGTATAGCCTTGGGAGAACTAATAGGCGTAGGAAGACGAAACTTAGACCATTATTCCTCATTTTTCTCATATAGCATATCACCAGTGATTTGGGTCTCTAAAGGCATTACAAGTCATATAGATCATTTTGGCGGGAAAAAAAAATCGAAAATTTTTCTCCCCATGTTAACCCTATGGCCATGTTAAGTCTATGGGGCGAGTTAGGCCTAACTTCAGTTTCGCGAATTGAGCATTTTTTCGGTAAGGGTATAGCCTTGGGAGAACTAATAGGCGTAGGAAGACGAAACTTAGACCATTATTCCTCATTTTTCTCATATAGCATATCACCAGTGATTTGGGTCTCTAAAGGCATTACAAGTCATATAGATCATTTTGGCGGGAAAAAAAAATCGAAAATTTTTCTCCCCATGTTAACCCTATGGCCATGTTAAGTCTATGGGGCGAGTTAGGCCTAACTTCAGTTTCGCGAATTGAGCATTTTTTCGGTAAGGGTATAGCCTTGGGAGAACTAATAGGCGTAGGAAGACGAAACTTAGACCATTATTCCTCATTTTTCTCATATAGCATATCACCAGTGATTTGGGTCTCTAAAGGCATTACAAGTCATATAGATCATTTTGGCGGGAAAAAAAAATCGAAAATTTTTCTCCCCATGTTAACCCTATGGCCATGTTAAGTCTATGGGGCGAGTTAGGCCTAACTTCAGTTTCGCGAATTGAGCATTTTTTCGGTAAGGGTATAGCCTTGGGAGAACTAATAGGCGTAGGAAGACGAAACTTAGACCATTATTCCTCATTTTTCTCATATAGCATATCACCAGTGATTTGGGTCTCTAAAGGCATTACAAGTCATATAGATCATTTTGGCGGGAAAAAAAAATCGAAAATTTTTCTCCCCATGTTAACCCTATGGCCATGTTAAGTCTATGGGGCGAGTTAGGCCTAACTTCAGTTTCGCGAATTGAGCATTTTTTCGGTAAGGGTATAGCCTTGGGAGAACTAATAGGCGTAGGAAGACGAAACTTAGACCATTATTCCTCATTTTTCTCATATAGCATATCACCAGTGATTTGGGTCTCTAAAGGCATTACAAGTCATATAGATCATTTTGGCGGGAAAAAAAAATCGAAAATTTTTCTCCCCATGTTAACCCTATGGCCATGTTAAGTCTATGGGGCGAGTTAGGCCTAACTTCAGTTTCGCGAATTGAGCATTTTTTCGGTAAGGGTATAGCCTTGGGAGAACTAATAGGCGTAGGAAGACGAAACTTAGACCATTATTCCTCATTTTTCTCATATAGCATATCACCAGTGATTTGGGTCTCTAAAGGCATTACAAGTCATATAGATCATTTTGGCGGGAAAAAAAAATCGAAAATTTTTCTCCCCATGTTAACCCTATGGCCATGTTAAGTCTATGGGGCGAGTTAGGCCTAACTTCAGTTTCGCGAATTGAGCATTTTTTCGGTAAGGGTATAGCCTTGGGAGAACTAATAGGCGTAGGAAGACGAAACTTAGACCATTATTCCTCATTTTTCTCATATAGCATATCACCAGTGATTTGGGTCTCTAAAGGCATTACAAGTCATATAGATCATTTTGGCGGGAAAAAAAAATCGAAAATTTTTCTCCC